>APFE030796324.1:348844-401175 GCA_000404065.3 Pinus taeda | reverse complement strand
CTTTCCCCAGGTACATATTGTGTTGATATGTGTGATTGATGCTTCAATGTGCGCATGTGAATGTTTCTTAATAATGCTAAATTGATGATCAACGTAGAGGAGGTTATGTATTATGCATGATTCTGCAAATAGTGTATAATCAGGATAATCTCTGTGAATAAGTGTCATATTATTCAAAATTTCTACACCACTAGTAGTATGAATTTGTATTAAAGGTGCATTGATAGAGAGAGCTAACAGTCATAAAGTTTCTAGAACTAGATGAACATTCAAGAGGAGATAGTATATTTTTAGGGGGGGCGTATCATATATATCCAACACTCTAGAGAGGAGAAGTATCCACAAGAATATGCAAGGACATGTTTTTACTAATGTGCAAGTGGGCCGAAAGTAGGTGCCATGTGGCATCAATTAGAGCATGACACATAGAAAAGAAGTGTAGGTGGAAGAAAAGTCAACAGGGTGGAAATACACGTAACTAAGATGATTCTCCCATTGGCACACACAGGGAACATGGGACCCAGTAACATGGTGGTGAACACATGTAACCATGAGGTTTTTTTATTGGCCCGTGACTGTAGTGGTTAGTCCCATCGGACACATCATCCTAGAGGTATGACTTAGGCAATTTCAAATGGGTGGTAGTTGAAAATATCCAGGGAAATCGGACCCTAGGAGATGGAAAAAGGCACATCATTACGTGGAGAAAAATTTGTCTTAGAGGATTTGAGAGATCATGCCACCATAGAGGATTGAACTCAAAGATTTAGAAGCAAGGACCCTTAAGAAAACATCAGGGAAATGAGACCAAGGGAAAAAAATATTCTTGTTAATCGACATTCCATCAAATGACTAAAAGGCACACTGAGGACTTGTTTTTTGAAGGTTTCATGCATTATATGACCAGGGGCATAAAAGGGCCAATTAACATTGAAGCGTAGTTGAACAAAGAATCATGGACATGTGCTAATAAAACCACTAAGAATTGTGGGCTTGGATATACAAAACTATTAGGCCTAAGTACATAGTGTTGAGGACTTAACTCTTGTAGACATGAATGGGTTGTCAACTTGTTATGAGGCATTGCACCACACTTGTGGTTAAAATGGGTTGAATGAGTTGGAAGCCAACTCAACACTGTGTGCTATATTTGGCATAGAAAACCATATCTATCGTTTTTTAGAGTTAGGTAACTATGCTAAAACCTATGTTGTGACAAAATTTTTAAAAAAGGTAGAATGGCTCTGTGTTTGATTCTAGACCAACAATAAGGAAAAGGATGTGAATGGTTTAGCTTAATCAAAATTAGTCATACCTGAGTATCCCTCACACAACTATGAACTCAGTCTAAAAATAGCGTTGGGTGTAATAGATATTTGACCATAGCTCAGCGTGCCATGCTGGAGTACATTTTGAGCTCTATGAGCCTCAATTAAAAAGTGTTACACTAAAATTTGTCACCATGACTATCTGCAGTTTATATGGCCCCATCAATAGTCATATTGTCCTCTTTTTCAAGCCCCATACCTCTGCTCTTCATGTCAAAACTTCAAAAAGAGAGAAAGTCACTTAAAAACATGTTTATCTCTGGGTACGCAGGTTCTCTCTACCTTGCCTGCGGGTACGCACTCCAAATACACTGTACCTGCGTATTTATACGCTCTGTATGCTAAAGCTTGGGTGCGTACCCCTGTAAAGGTCAAAAGGCACAAGTTTCATCTTTAAAAAGTTACTTGTGGTCACTTCTAGAGCCTTCTAGAAGAGTTTTTGACGTGTATGAGCGCCTCCAGATGGTTCATGCATCCCTATGATAGAGGAGCTTATCCCATCAAGAGAGGAGCTACCCCATCCAAAAGAGGGAGTATCCCATTGATGTTGGAACTGAATAACCTCCTCTAGAATACTATAAATACAGGCATTGGGCCAAAGGAAAGGAAGTTGAAAGATGAACATTCTATAGGGTAAATGCTGCTGGAATTAGGACTTCCATTTGTTGACTTGTGAGGAGAGATCACTATCCTTCCTTATTGCCATAGTGGGAGTGGGTGAGCTTGTCAAAGTAGAGGAAATCTCTTGCTGGACCCTGGGAGGAGCTTGCACAACACCAAGGCTCAGGTTGTAATGGTTCCTTTGATTATTTAATACAAATAAGTCCATTCTTCTCAATGATTTGTTAATGAATTATTTCATGTATTCCTTGGTCAATATGATAGATATGCTTTATTTTATGATGAATATTCAGATGCTATGTAATCGTTTGCTTTGTTAGTGTATGCAGGTCTGAAAGTGAAGGAGGAGCTCATCTGGATCAGCAAGGCTGGACTGCTACAACGAGCGTGGGACCTAAGGTAAGATCGAAAACATTTGAATTCTCGTAGAATGATGTGTATCTAGAGAAGGATAGCTCTTGTTTGGTTTGTTTGTCATTAGAGAGTCTTAGACTCCTAGGGAGGTTAGATTTGTCCGCAAATATAACTCATTCCGCATGACAAGAGATTTTCCATCGCATTTCCTCGCTAAGGATTGCACTGATAACATCATAAAAACTTTAAAGTACTAGATCTAGAGATAGAGTTACTAATGGCCATAACTAAACCATTCCAACCTTCTAGAAATGAGCATAGAAATAACGGAGCCCTAACTTCATCATCAAAAGTTACCCCTACAAAACTTAACTAACTGGTAACTGTATTAAATTCATTTAAGTGATCAACAACAGTCTTCCTTCTAACATCTTCATGTTAAATAAATGGTTCATAAGAAATACCTTATTTGAGACTGAGGGTTTTTCATATAATTTGGCCAATGTTGACATTAAACCCTCTGTTATCATTTCCTTTGAAATATTAAAGGCTATTGACACTGTTAGGTAGAGCCGTATTGTTCCAACTGTCTTTCTGTCGTGAATTACCCATTATGTGTACGTCATACTCTTTTGCTTCTTTGTCATTCCACTCAATGGTAGGTATAGATCTTTCTGATACAAATAATCTTCCATCTACACCTTCCACAGCAGGTAGTTCTAGCCATTAAAGCTTTCAAACCTAAACCTACCATCTTTTGCCATTTCTCGCACTCGAACGAGGAATCCTTCTCTCCTGCAAGTTTATCTGTGAAATAAATCTTTGGGTCTGATACAAGTTGTTTGAAAATTATATATTTCAGAGAAATGGAAAACATAAAATATATTGTAGAAATATAAACACATAAAATGCATAAAACAAGAGAGACACAGATATACATTGTTCACCCAATTTGGGCCACGTCCATAGAGAAACAGCCAGTCCTTCCTTTTATATTATCCAACAAACTGAAGAGATACAACCTACAACATATTCGTTGTAATTCCCTCTTCACTCTCACAAAATCTCCTCTCTCTTTCGTGCTCAGAATACACATCTACATAGTTGCAATACAATTCCCTCATATATAGTGAGGGGTTGCCTCCTAGGGCAAAAAACCCTAAATTAAACATAACTTCTACCATTAGATTTATGCCTAATGAACAATCCAGATTTACTACGAAATTACAACATTTTACAAGGTCGTCGCCCCCCCCCGCCCGCCCCCCCCCCCCCCCCCCCCCCCCCCCCACAGACCCCACTGGCAGTGCACATAAACAAGCGACATTTCTACCACATTATGAATTGGGGTCCAATGTGACGATACCTCTGAATAAAGAAGATAATAAGGCTCCACACCCAACAGAACCAGGTTGATATTTTATGTATTCTTTCCTTGACTAATTCTCTATTTCTCCCCATTCTTCTAATCCTTGTTCAGATTTTTCCTCTGCATTTGAACCTCCATATTCTCCAAATATCCCTAGCTTTCTATTCAAGGCTACCATGAGGAGGTTTACATTGCGGTTGATATCTACGACTTCTTGTTCCATCCACATAAGCCTCACCTCTGCAGGATCACGAGGTTCATTTACATATTCGTCGGTCATAATTAGGGTTTTATGATTTTTGTCCCTGCCAACCTAGATCCTTGAAATCTCCAAAAAAAACCCAAACAAACCATCTTCGATAGAAAATGATCCATAAACTATTGTGGATATTCCATTGGAAAATTATTCACAATAAAGTTGATAATAATATATTAAAATTATAAATGTTTGCACTGTTGCAGTTTTCTTAAACTTTTAAATCTATAAATATAATTGTAATTAGTCATGCATGTGAATGGAAATTATGAATAAAAGTAGAGAATGAAAAAATAATATCACACACACACATAAGACAAGATATGCTCTAGGAAACCCTTGGGGAGAAAACCCAACTGGAAGGGGAGGTTGCTTCACTTTCTTTCTCTGTATGGAAATATTGTTATAGGTATAAACAAGTAATGATTGTGCCTCATGGGTGGCTATAGTACACAGATCCTCTATGTGTGCTCAAACTCCTATCTCTCACTATCTTTGCTCAAATATGGAACAAAATGTTCTCAAAAGAATGGAATGCCTCTTCCTCCTAGTGGCCTGGTTATAACACAACCCAATAGCCTACTAACAGTTAAGTTTGACTACAACAACTCTTAACTAGAGTTACAATATAGAATCTTTTAGAGTCTTTTACATCAAAAAAATGTGGCTAGCCCCTTTTCCATGAATAATGGGGGTTGATGCAGCATTCTCACAAACTATAGGTGTGAAAATAGGAAGTTCAAATTTTGAGTGGTATAACATTTGCTTACGAACTCCAATTAACGTGATTCTTACACTGTTGGAAAGATATTTTTGTGCAGAATAGCATGGAGAAGTGTGGAATTAAAGAGGAAAATTTTTAGCCCCCAAAAAGATCATTTGATGCCTAAAAATGCTCACAGAAGGTTTCATACCTCTTTTTTCCAAACTGGGTCCCACTAGTACAAATGGTCCCGTGAGTTGATTCCTCCAATTTTTCCACTCTGAATGCATCAATATGGATGAAAAGGAATATAATGATCTAATCCATATCACCGGGTGTACCAAAGATCTAAAACCTATGACCATATCATATATGTCAAACTTGTGTCTTCTAAGAGACCTGCTTGCATATGCCCCATTTTTCTTCTCCTCTTGTATATCTCCTTGACTGATTCCCAAATGTCCGTACTTATGTAAGTTTGAAAGGGTCTAAAGGTTAACTACATTTAATTTTTCATGCTTTTCTTGAGTCCTTGCAAGTATTTCTTGTTCCTCAGTCAACCTCTCACTATTCGCCTTGCAATTCACAATTTTTTCCTTCAAACTCCTCAACGTATCTACTATATTAGGAGAATACTCTTCTCCTTGTTTCTCAACTTAACTTTCCCATACCATTAAATTCACATTAGTCTTGTAAGGGGATTCATGTGAAATGTAATCCATCATTCGACTTTTCATCTCTGATCTTCTATTTCCTAGAATTATACCATGTTAGATAAACCAAATAGAAGACATAATCAAATTCATACCTCAATGTATCTCAGGGGAGGCTATCTCATTTGCACAACTCTGTTCATATTAGAAAAATATATATAAACAAATATTCATGATAATAAAACAAAATTGTAACAATACATGATATCCATAACCATTTGCGTAGGCCAATCCAAATAAGCATGGTTCATAATAATGCCAAGAAATTTACCACAATGACAATAATCATCATGCATTCAACAAGTTAAATATCTGGCATGACTAACCGATGCACATGCATATGACCGCATTAATCATCTACAATCTATCATGCATGTAACCACAACAACAATATATTGACAAGCATGCATACAACAACCATTAACCATCATGCCTACATGCCAAAAATACAAACTTGCATGATGATCTTCTTTAACCCAAGGTATAATGCTTCAACTTGGCTTGCATACCAATCTCTAATGACTCACCCCACATTTACCTAAATTCAAAAGCTCGCCAAGGTAAACATAATATTAGTGTCACTATACATAATGCAATCTCCATGTTCTAGTTATGGACAGGGGGTTGATACATCGACAACTTACAGACATCCCTTAGGGACTATAAACCACTAAAGAGCCTAAAAATGACCCCAGGTAATGAAACCCTGAGTTGGATCTCTTTTCACAAGTAAACCTCCCCAATTTCATGCATAAGCTTGTTTCCATGTGGTTATGACCCAAAAAATACATTTTTGCACCAACGGTTCTGAGATCTAAGCTACTTTTCTAAGATAGCCTCTAGAACACTTCCCAGAACTACTTGTAACTTTCTAGAAACATAAACAAGATTCTTACAATTCTAACCATTCAAAACTCAATCAAGAGCCTTACATAGACAAGAATAATCCAGGATAGTGATTTCATCAAGCATATGGTAAATGTGTTAGCTACATGTCATGAATGCATATCTGACAATAAACTTCTGAATTTCATATGAGGATCAGCAAGAAGGATCCAAACCCTCCCTATCTAGCTACAATAACACTTGTAAGCCCATGCATTCATCAACCATTCAATAATATATCAAAACAGGTCAAGATCCATATATAAAATACATCATATAACTAGTATATACTAGCTTATAAACAGAAAGGAAACCATGGAAAATCAACCATAAAATCACCAACATAGTTACTACAAATTCTCATGGATGACAATAGGAAAATATCACATATTAACATGTGAAAATGCCAACCCGACCATAGATTGAGTTGAACCAAGTTTCTATTTCAACCAATCACCCCCAAACCATATTCGAAGCATGACTTTGGGATCTCATGGGTTAAACCAAAACAAAACCAAACTAGGGCTTTGAGAGGTCAAACCACCTCAACCCTCAACCATAATGATCTCTCTTATAAGGTCCAGAAATCACTAACATCAACTCGATCAGTCTCTACCAAAGTTGTCCATGGCTCCATGAACTAGTAACTCAACCCATAACCTTCCAAGGATCCATAGCATTTGTTCTAACTCATGGCTCCAAGGAATAGTAATTCAACCCAGAAGGCTCCAGAGCATTTGTCCCAACTTGAAAACTCTATAAATTTGTAAATCAATCCAAATTATTCTAGGGCTTCCAAATAATTTGTTCCACCTTGAACATATGGGAACCTGAGAACCAATAAAAAACAAGTGGGAAAACCACAACACCATGGCTATCCAGAAAATGGAAAGGAAAGGCTAAAAAAGCTATCAATCCAAGCAACTCTCCATGCCAATGACACCACATAACCAAGGAATCACATGCAAATACCGTGCATCCAAAAATAAACATGCTAAATCTCACATGCACATTGTCAGGGAAAATTTTAAGGATGGAAATTTATATTAAACATTAGTAACCTTAGCAAATCTTACTAACCCATAATATACAAACTATAAAATTCTCGGTGATATTTTAGTAAAAATATTCAAAATTCTAATGATTTTATATAGTCTCTATAAAATTGGGCAATTTTTAAGGTAAAATATTTTTCTCTTATAAAATTTGGGCGAATCATTTTTAGGAAAAAATGGGAATGGGTGAATCTTTTTCTTGGAAAAAACATGGAAAATTAGCCCATCTACGAATATTAGCCCGTAAAATTTTCCCTGCACATTGTTACCTGCAATACTAGAACTAATTTATGTCCTTACTTTCTGCAGTCCAAGCTTTCTCATACCCACCCTTTCTTTCCTTAGCTTGCTTGTCCAAGTTCTTGTTCTATTTCATTTGCTAAAATCGATCAAATAATGAGAAAATTTTGTCAATTGATTCTCAGACGCCTTTTTATCATTGATACCCCATTTTTCTTCATTTTTCCTCTAATTTCCCTTGCATGCAAATTTGTGTCTCTTCACCTTCATTTTCTCCTATTCCCCTTATTTATCATAATTAAATTCCAATTATTGCCTCTTTTCCTTTTCCAATCCATAGCCATTAATAAACCATAAGTGACCCCCAATGTGATGTTTCCCCCACCATATAGCTTGGAGTACATGTCCCATGACCTTGGTTGTTTTTTTTATTTACATGGAAACTTAACCCGGGTCTATTACAAACCCCTTCCCTTATGGGGACAACATCCTTGGTGTTCAATGATGCTTATTGTTGGGAACGGGTTCCCCCAAGAGCCATTTCTGGGGCTAAAAGCCCATGTTTTGGGGTAGAAGGCCCAAATTTTGTAATAAATGTGTAAAGCCTCCACATTTTGTGGTCACGGAGTGTGAAGAAGTCAAAGGGTTGTCTACCCTTGTTTTGTGAAGTCTCATGTCAGCTGTTAACATCTACCCATGGTCCATTGACCATGGGATTGTATAAAAAGGGAGTCTTAGAAGAGTCTAAGAGAGGTAGTAGTAAGAAGTAAGAACGATTTTAGCGTAAGAAGTTCTAAGTGTTCTCAGGTCTTAGAGTAGGTAGAGACTTTGCAGTTGAGTGCGCAGAAGCCCAGGGTGGAAGTTCGCATCTGAGTGCGCGGACCCCTACAACTATGTGTGCAGGGTGGATCGAGTCTGTATTGAACTTGAGATATCAGTAAAGAGAAGTATTTTGCAAATCATTGTGTAATTTGTCTCTGTTTAATGCATCTGATTATATTATGATACGATCTAGGTTTACATTATGATGCTTATTTAATGCATGAATGTATTTTATTATATCTATTAAATGAACGCAATCAAGAGTAAAGGATTATGTGAAGGTAACCTTAAATGCATGGTAGATCAGGAATCACTTAAGGTAACTTTGGAACTTATCCAGTAACATAGTCACAGAAGCACGGAAGTGCCTGGACCTTGGGTTAGGGATGCATAAAGATCAGTTGGGTACCATCGCGGATGTACTAAAGGATTGGAGAGAAGGATCATCGATAAGCCCTAAAAGCTTAACGAAGGCAGGATCGGGAAGTATAGATCGACATAATGACCATCTCAGGGTGCAGAAACTTGGTTCTTGCATCCCCCCATACTGCTTCAGGTGAGACTTTAGTCCACACTCCGTCACCTAATGCCAAAAGGGCCAATAGTCTAGGGATTTGCTTGGCTAACTAATGTTGAACTTGGGTCAAGACCCATCAAGCCAACAAATGGTTCCATTGCCGAGACTGGGATCTGCATGAGATATGTGTGATGTCGTATCATTGGAATCTAACTAAGAAAGAATTGAAACCTAGTTGGATAGAAAGATCCATGAATTCACAGTGCACGAAAAGAAGAATCCACGATTGATGAAAGAGAATTGGTTGGACAAATACATGTATATAAAAATACATAAAATCTTCTTTTGTTCCTTCTCGATTGAGTTATACGAGTTGATCATGAAGTTAGCAGATAATCAAGGAAGGTGGAGGCTTGACAAACCGATTGTTTGGACATTGAAGCTAATAAGGAGCTTAGAAGCTTCTGAAGATAAGATCGTGCGCACCATCAACCATTGGCTTGATGGCATCATAGAAGGATTTGTGACCGAGTTCGTGGTCGATACCTCTGTTAGCTACCTATACCAATAGGTTTCATTTTTCATGATTTGCAGGGGAAGTGCCAATATGATCTACTTTGGTGATACAAAGATCTCATATTCTTGTGGAAGAAATATACTTACATTTGGTTGATATTGCCCTACTTCTGAATGGGTGATCCAACAGCCTAAGCTGGGTCATGCCATGTTTCAATTTTTGTTGTAGATTAGAGAAAGAAATCTGTCCAAATAGTTCAATCTTGGCAGGTAAAGTAGATAGGTAGAGAATGAAGGTTCCCAACTGCTTAATCTGGGGCCTTGGAAGCAATAAGGGTAGCTTTAGATAGAAAATCAAAAGAAAAAAGCCAAAGGAAAAGAAAAGGCACAAAAGGGTTTGCAAATCTAAGTGCAACCTCCTTGGAGTAACAGAAAATGCTAGGCAATAGAGCAGGTAGGCAGAAGGGGTTGCAGAAAGCATGGTTCATGGCATTTCACTGGCCTAAAGCAAAGGTAAAAACATGGTGCCAGTGCAGATTTCCTATTTTCAGCAGTCTTACAGTAACTTGATGAAGCATGTCTAACTTCCAGATCACCCCCTATCACATTCATGGATAACATCCCTATGCCACCCATGTTCATGAAAGAAGTCAAAGTCTTTTGTTGGTTCTAGTTTCTTTAAGAGCCACATTTCTTGTGTAAAAATTATTTTCATTTTGATCTACTTCCTAAAAGCTAAGTTGATCTCATATAAACAGCTTAGTATTTTACCCCCCTCATCCACCCCTTTTCACTCATATTAACTACTAATCTATCACTATTTAACTCCTTATACCCCCTATTCCCCCTATTACTATGTAAATTTGGCAAAAAACCCAAAATATCTATATATCCCCTTCCCCGAGCATTATCGCTCTATGTATCGTTTTGAATGTTTTCAAACGCTAAAACATTGGGCGCGACCCAAAGAGTGCTGGAAAATTAATCTTGGGATTAATCCGGGATTTGCTTGGATTAATAACCTAAACCCTCTTTGTAAATAAACCTGTGTAAAATCCCATTTTAACACGTAACTCTGCAAAAAACCATAAAAACCCACTTTTTATAATGTTCCACCGGGCACACATTTCATAAAATAATAATATTTTATTTGCCCCACATTCCGTATTGTCCTTGCATCTCATCAACTCGTCGACCGTCGGATCTGGGCTTTCCCATCCGACGGCCCACATTCATATCGGACGGGCCCCGATCACCGAACCTTACTGCCCGAGAAACTGTCAGAGGGTGACGTCAGTCCTCTACCACGCGTCACCCCCATATTTTCTCGGGCCGCCCTCTAACAATACCATGACCGTATCTAGAGCGGTCCGAGAAAAACTACTTACGGCTTGTGCTTTACCGCCTGCCCACGTCACTGCTACGTCACACCCACGTCAGTTTGACTCGGCGCCCTGTCAGCACCACCACCCACCAGCGTTCCGACCTGTCCACCACCTATGCAATCCTCGTGGACCACTCACAGGCTGCCACGTCACTTGATGAGGTCATGCTGATGTCACCCGACCCTGACCCCACCTGATGACATCATGCTGACGTCATCCAAAAAAGCGCCAATAACCCATAAAGTCCATATTTTAGCGAAAATTCGTGTTTTTTGTCACTTTTGCCAAAAAGACTGTTGCTCACCTCTGCATGCAAATTACGACCATCTGTCGCCAACCTGCAAAAATCGACCCGAAGAATATTGGCACCTTCAGCCCACCTGCATTTGTGACCATTGTCGGCAATTCACCAGGTATTTATCCAAAGCATCCCCTCCGCGCTTGGTTGTGTCCATAATTCTCCAAAACTGGATTAAAAAGAGTGAGGAACCCTGTATCTACCAGCAAATCCCCGATGACCAGCATTCGTTTTCAGTTGTAAGGTCGAAATTCACCTGCTGAGCCCACATTTAGTCACATTTTCCTAAATTCAGAGTCTTTCCACACATTCGTGGACTGAAGACCTGAAAGGTATAATTCACTAGGAAAACAGTGTTTCCAGTCCCTGTAGTCCCTCAATTAAACTCCCTTTCAGCATTTTGTACCATTGTCACCACAGTTGCCTCATTTACCCTTACAATTGGCTTTCCTTCTGCAAAAATAGCCCTCTGTGTTGTCCTGCCCACTGAAACCAGTTCCAGTACTAGTCACAAGTACTACCCAGCTATGGAAACACCAGTAGCCCTGAATGTTCAACCTTTCAATGCCCCACACAGAGAGCTAGAGTGGAAGGCCCTGGGTGATAGAGATTACCAGATGCTAGACTCAACTGCCATGACCTCCAAATTCAATATCCACCTGCTGAATGAGTTGAAAGCCCAATATCTCAGTGGAGCTGATACCTTAGGGATTTGGGACTCCAACCTACCCATTTACAATCTTCCTCAAGTCAATGTTCTCCCAGACTTGATAAATCAATGCCGTTCTAGCTATGACCCCTGTCAGAGAGCCGTTCTCAGCCCCTCAGGCTTAGTATTGTTCCATATCACCCCTGAGGCCATCAATGAAATGTTGCACTTTCACACTGCAAAGCCCCTAACTCCTCTCTCCATCCAGGACTTGATAACGAAAGGGGGCAAGTTGTCCAGTACTCAGATTGCCAAGATTATTCAGTTGTTTATTCAGCCACAATTTGAAGCTATGAGCACCACCCTTCCTATAGCATATCAATATCTTAATGAGCTGGGCAAAATGCTTGTGGATTTGATTAGTTACATCCTGGGTTATGGGTCATATGAGGATGTTGATGAAACCATTATGGTCATGCTGTCCATATTCTCCCCTGGAATGCCTCCTGTTGTGCACTATGATTTTGCTACATACATTTCCAATAAGATTCGTGAACAATTGATGAATCTAGAAAGGGAAAAGGTGTTTAAATACACTAGGTACATCTATCACTTGTTCTTATTTTATCAGCCCGATGCTTTCCCTGTTCCTCTCAAGAAGCTAAATGCCCAGGGAAACCCAAGGTCTGTAGTGTTTTGGTCTTCAGTCTTTCATCATGTATCTTTTTCACCTTACAGCTACTGTGAATTCATAAACCTTTTTATCCATCCAGATATGACCTTGTTATTGGGTGACCCTCCTCCCAGATTGACAGATGAGATGCAAAGGATTCTTCACCTCTCAAAGGCCTACAACATTGGTGATTAGTACTTTTACCAACACCATACAGTAATCAGAATATATGGCTGTGAGTTGAACCCTTATAGGCTGCCAAGATATGTCGCTATGAGACTTTTTGCCTTAGAGTATTTTAGGCAGTTTGGAAATGCAGACTTTGTCCATTTCCATAGTAAAAACAAGAAGGTGCAACTAAAAGTAAGGAACCAACTAGGCCCATTTCTATACAACAAAAGGGAGGAAGGATGGAAGGAAGCAGATTTGATCCTAGAGACCCTCAAACTGCAAACCAGTTTCCAATGGGTACCTTATGAACCTAATCATTTCATTTCCCTCAGGAGGGTAAAATAAAAATTGGGTGGCTATGCTCACGTGAGACTGCCTCATATTGAGAAATATGCCAATTCATTAAGCTGGAAAGAGGGCACTCTAGAAGAGCCAATGATTAGAGAGCAAATGCTACAAAGAGAAGCAAAGAATATTGAGAAAGAGGCTGACTTGGAAACTTGTGGGCAGGTTTCCTCTTCCTATCAAAGGCAACTTGGAGCAGCTGCCTCATCCTCTACAGTCCAGCCGCAAGCAGCCGGAACTATTCAACAGGAATCAAGCAAGGATAAAGGGAAGCAGATGGAGAAAGAACAGCCACCTCCTATAGCATAACAGAAAGCAGAAAAGCAAGTAGAACAGCAAGAAAAAGGGCAAAAAGAGGGGCATCCAATACAGCAAGAACAAACAGTGGAAGCCCCAATATCCACTGAGCAACAGGCTCAAGAGAATGTGCCTCCTAGGCAAGAAAAGAGAGTGGAGGCCTCAGTGCTGCAAACTCCACAGAAAGAAGAAAAGGGAAAGAAGAGGGATAGAGAGTAGGAGACTCCCCTCACCACATCCACAAATCGAGGGGAGAAACGACAGAGAATGAATCCCCTCTCCGAGGAAGAAATTCCTATTGGGCAATCATTGGGCATGGGCCCATCGAGCATGGAGACAGCTGCTAGTTCCTTTCAGCAGGAACAAGAAAGAACCCTTGGAGGAGAGGTCAGCTCCTCAAGTCAGCAAAGGAGAGCTAAGACAGGCATCAAGCAACAAGTCATCGACATTAAAAGGAGAAATGAGCCACTCAAGCTCCAGATCTACAACCAGTTGCTTAAAATGGCCCCTACCAATCAGCAGAGGCTTATGTCAGCCTACGACATAACAGAAGGGAAAATGACCATGAGTCATTTCATGCCAACCATGCTGCAGCCACGGTCAGCTGCAGACTATATAAGAACCAACCTTGAGGTTCTTGCCAAGGCAATCCACCCTATGGACCAAATAGAACTTCACAAGAAAACGGGTGAGATGGTATATTCAACATTGGCAGATAAAACCTTATTGGAAAATAGGTTGGAAAATAGCCTGAAAAATACAGCTGCCCAACTTGAGTTGGAGAAGGCATCCTCTCAGGCCAAAGACAACAGGGTCAAGCCTTTGGAGGATATAATCATAGAGCTTGGGCATGACCCAAAGGATCCAAAAGCTATACAAACGCTGCTGAAAATAAGAGATGCAGACCTTGCAGCTCTAAGAAAGATGATTAAAATCCCAGCAACCCTTCACCCTCAAACAGAAGAGGTTGCCTAGCAAAGACAGGACCAGGATGTAGCAACATTGCTGGTAGGACTGCAGAAGCAGCTAGTGCAAACACAAGGGAAGCTGGAAGAGACAGAGGCTACACTGCAGGCAGCCCTACAGCAAAAAGAAGGAGGTCAAACTTCTCAGCCCCCTCCAGAGATAATAAACCTTGAGGAGCCCCCACAGACTACTTCTCCTCCCACAAGGCAGACAGCTCCATCAACATCAGCACCAGCACCAACCTCAGAGCAGGCTCCGAGCCTTGATATGCAGAAGTTGATGAGTGAAATCAAGATCCTAGAAGCCCAGATGACAGAGCTAAATGAATCCAAGGAGAATTTGGCTAAGCTAAATGAAAAATATGACAAATCCGAGCAAAATGTAGCTGAAAAAGGGAGAGAAATAAAAGCTCTCAAAGAGAAGATAAAGGATCTGGAGAAAGAGCTCACCCTTGACAAAGTGGTGGCTGAGGTTAAGACAGTTTTGTGGACCCACATTGGCCAATCAATAACAGATCAGTGGCAGTATATTGAGACTATACATGAACAAATGGAGCTCATAGGCAAATCACAGAAGGAAGTCCATAGAGCAAGGGAATCTCTAGGCAGTATGCCTGAGATAGCCAACAGAATGATCAACGTTCTTAATAACCGCACAGGTCCTCAGCTGGCAGCAATAGGAATCTCCAACAAAACTGAAACCATCCAGCTGATAAAGAGGGTCCTCACATTGAAAAGCCTGGTACAAACATTGGATAGAAGAAGCTAGGACATGAAAACAGGAGTCAACAGATTCATGGATAAGTTTGCAGCATTACAGGGTAGAGGTCTTCCTGGCTTGCTGAACAGCGCAGGGAGACTACTATCACATGAGAATTATGCAAAAAGGGTGAACACATTTTCCACCAATTAGATCGCTCAAGGATCAAGTACTTCAGAGGTAACAGGGCCAGCATCTGGGCAAAGTCTCTATGACAGAGTAGAGAACTTATTTTTTATTATGAATGAGATCAGACATTTGTTTGAAGTGCATCCAAACTTCTACAAATACACAGAGGCAGATGAAACCTTAGATGCAATTTTGAGACATCAATTGCCTACATAGCAGTGGTGGACCAGAATGATACAGTTGTTGCTGTAAACAGGAGGCTTTCATCAAAGTTTTGTCGTCAAAAAACATAAGTCATCATGTTCAGAAAATGTGATGCATACACTATGACTGGAGAAGAGTGGAATGAGCCAACTCAACAAGAAGATTCGGCCACTAAAAGCAACACTGACAGCTACAGGTAACAGGGCCGAGAAAGCTACAGCATGACAAAGCATAAAGACACATCATTCAGCATTAATGCAGAACGCTCAACCGACTCAGTGGCCTCCAAAGGTCAAGAAGATTTCTGACAGAATTAAAGACTATTTATTTTATATTTAGGGTAGCAATAACTTCCTTATCTGCTATTTTGTAAAGTTGGTAAGCATATTTAATTTATCAAGTGACTCAGCGGTTCAGATATTTTGTAAAAACTGATTGTATTTATTCCCCCTCACATAAGCTTGCGGTGGTGGTTGTTGTTGTTTCTGGTTAGAAAGGAGAACTTGGTTGTAATTTCTGGATGAATGATATAAACAAAGCTTGGAGTTTACAGGAATTGGGTCTTACTGATGCATGCTGTCTTGGAACCATTGAATGCTACAGGATTCTAGTGCTATGGCTTAATATAATAAGTGTTCTCTATCTTTGTTAATGTTTTATTATTTGTTTAACTCACATCTCTCATATGTTGTTCTAAATCTAGGAAGAAAGAAAAAGAATAGCTCAGGATTTGTCCATGGAGACACCCTAATCTCAATCTGTCTTTACTATAAATGTTTTCTATGACTTCAGTTGTTTAATTGGAATTCTTAACTGCTCCAATAAACCCTGAATATTTCACAGTTACTATTTAGTAATTCATGTATGCTACTAAGTAGAAATTGTTGTTCAAATTGTTATCACACTGTCCGTAATTCCATTTCCCACTATTTCACTCACTAATCAGAATTTATATTAAGAATAGCCATCTAGCCTTGCAGTAAAACTTTCTCCATCACAGGCACCAGGACTGTCTCAGATTTCTGACTCCATATGCCCAATGGACTAGCATCTTTCACACATTTCATGCCCTTCTCACAACAACAGTTCACAACCAAAGTCTCAAACAAAAAACTGAAACTTATAACTTATAACTAGCCTAAAATCTTCACAAAACAGAGCTAAAACTTAAAGAGAGAGCCCTCTCTGATTATAGGTCGGCTAGGACCTATACTCCAAAGCTTGGTTAGTGGTTACCCCGACCGTATTCCCTTGGGAGTCATAGGGAACAACTTGGGTGTTAACACATCGCAATGTAGACACTTCATGTAAGCGATTTTGCTAATGCTATAATTCCTCGTCAGAATCAGAGGTGCAAGAACTCTCCCAATCCCAGGAAATCCATCCATCTACCATTGGATTGATCCAATCCCGATCCCGCACTATTATGTTGTAAATCTTATCCAGTTCATCACCACTTTCATCATAATCATGGACTAGATCAGTATAGCGCGCCCCTTTTGCACGATCTAGTGGCACTATAACCCGCAGTGACTTTCTTTCAAAGGACATTAATGACCCCATTCAAGTCAACATCCAAGTAAATTCCCAATAGTGTAGGGTAGAGGTTACTTTCATCAACGATTTCTATAACCTCAAAGTCGGTCATTGCACTCACACCCTCTATATCAACTGTTACTCCATATAACCATCCCATGGGGATGATTTTCTATTGGTTCGCCATCCTAAGTTGAATTGGAGACCACTACAGCACAAGTCTCCCCATCATTTCCCATGTTTGTTTTGGTAATATGTTCACATTGGACCCCATTTCCAAAATTACCTGGTCCATCTCATAATAACATATCTGCTCGGTGAGCCTCATCTCATGCCCCATTCATGCCTTATGTTTGCCAATTTTTATGACTACCTAGTCTCCATTAGGGACTTTCTCTTTGCTGGTGCATTTATTTAATAATTCTTATAGGCCTTCCACAACATTGCTATTGCACAACAATTTTATGTAGTTCTCCAAAAACGTAGTGAGTACGGAGGGGTCAACCTCTTCAAGCGTGCTGATTTCTTGTGTCTTGTCCTAGCTTCCTAGTGTGGAGGCCTAAGTGAAGCTCTTCTTGGCTTCCATAAACATTTCCTTAGAGTGATCCAGATCAAAGCCGACTTCTTTCTCTGGTGCTTTGCGGACCCATCCTTCTTCTTCAAGATATTTACCCTTATCAGTGCCAGTCGTCATTCCACTTCATAGCACAATGTTAACGCTTTGATCTTCTTCGCGGGGCTCAACCATCATCACCTGTAGATTCTGCGTAGGCTACTAAGGCTGTGTTTTCTTTTCTTGCATTTTAGCTATTAGCACCAAGAATTCTTCGATAGAATGGTCAAATTGTCTGCAATATCGACATGACGGGTGTGTAGGATTTTAGCACTCTCGCTCATAGTGCCCTAGCTATCCGCAGGTTGTAGCAGATAATCTGACTCCAGCCTCTACCAAATCATCCTCCTCCTCGGCCCCGTGCTCAACCCTGATAACCTCCATGCACTCCTCTGGCACTCTGATCTAGAGGTTGAGTTTCTACTTGCATCCGGTATGTAGGTGTTCTTTCCATAATCAACTCATAGCTTCGACAGTGGTTCTCATCATGGCCCATAGATTTGTAGAAGTTACAAAACAACTTCTCGGGTGTTTGGATGAACTTTTGAAGTAAATGGAAATTATTCATGACATGTTGTCTAGTAACTTGGAAAATAGAACACCATAGCACAACCCCCACGCTCAGCCCTGCTGGGGCTTCTAGCTTCAGGGGAATTGCCCCCCCTCCTATAATATAATTCGCTTAAACTAGACAGTGGTATTTATTGTATCCATGGCCCTTGCACTTCAAACAGCATACTTCTGCGCGCACTTCTGGTTTAGTCTCCTTATCTTTCTTCAAACTTTGTAACTCTAGGTGTGAGCTAGCTAATTGTAAGTGGATCTGCTATACTCCCACGTACGTATCTTGAATAGGTGATGCATGCAATCTCATCATGATTTCCAAGGATTTTTCCTGTGTTTCTATATTCTTCTGTGACAGAGCAATTCTCAAGTGGGGCAAGAGTGATGTTATAAACCATTCACAATGTTTTCCATCTGTGATCTGCATGTTAGCTTCTATGATCTAACACTTCAACCTTTGATCAAATTCCCAAGGTGTCTCATTAACCCTCATCATGATTTCTTTAAATCCAATTATTGACTGTGAGTCAGACTTAGGCTTACTAAACCCTTTGTTTAAATCTGCCTTAGTCTTTGCTAGCATTGCAAGAGGATTATCAGAACAATACTTAATGTACCAGGTTAGCGCACAATCCTACAAAGTGGTAACAAAATGTGCCTTCTTTATATTGTCATCAGTAATCTGTTGCACTATCCATACAAAATTTGTGAAAAACCAAAACTTCTCTGCATCTTCACTTCCTATGCCTTTGAATATTGGCATCCTCATTGCGTTCGCCATGTTGAATGGTGGTGGTGGTGGTGGAGGTGTGGGCGAAGGAGTATGTGGTGGAGGTGGGGGTGGAGGTGGAGTGGAAGGACGATTTTCTCAAGGAATCCCCTGATTTATTAGCTAAACAATGCTTCGTGGTATAATCTACCCCACCCCTTCGTCTTCACTTGGAGGAGGTCCAATTAATGGACTATACTCTGCTCCCGATCCTTCATGATTTCGAAAGAATCATCCACTTTGCATAGCTATGAACATCAAGGTAATGGTATCACTTGTTTTTCACATAAAAACATTTTAATCCAAGTATTCAATTATCTTAAATACTTACCTCGCTATCCTTTGAAAAATTGTCGCTTCGTTTCACTATAGCTGACTAAGGTGTCAACTACAAATTCTGTAACAAATTCTCCCAGAATCTGATCGAGCCAATGATTAACAACCTGCAGGATCTTGTTTTTAGAAGCTTCTAATTTTCACACTAATTTTGAAGTCCACGCTATAGGACTATCGAGCTTCTAGCTTCCTTGACTTTCTATCAATTTAGCTAACAACTCATATAGTTCAATGGGGAAAGTGCAGAAGAAGATCTCGTGTATCTCCGTATACAGATACATGTTCAACCACCCTTCCTTTGACAGGCACGTATTCCTTTTTTCTTCCGCCGCGAACTTGTGAATCTACCAATCCAACCACTTTTCAATTTATTTCTTGGTTGGATTCTAATGATGCGACATGACACATCTCTTTCAAGCTGATCCTGGTCTCGACAAAGGAACCATTTGTTGGCTTAGGCGGTCCTGACCTAGGTTTCTAGTTAGTTGTGCCAACCAACAAAACCCTACACTATTGGCCCTTTCAGCAAAAATCCGCATAGCACAGGTTGCAGTCTCACCTGAAGCAGTCTGGGGGGATGCAAGAACCAAGTTTTTGCATCCAGATATTAGTGTGATGTCTTTCAACACCTTAGATCTGCCTTCGCACATATCGATAAACTCTTAGGGCATGTTGTTGCAACTTTTTTAAAACAACCTTCAGAACTTTGCAAAGGTCTACAATCAGTCCTTGCGGAATTTTAACAGTCAATTTGTCTACTTACTTGCATCAGAGAGTAATCCTAAATTAGTGTTCACACATATTTACTTGAGTCATTAGTAAACATAAGAGAGATCACTAGGGTCTTTGTGAAAGTATTTAAACATAAATTGCATACATTATTCAATAAGATCACGTAACATTCAATCAATATCTCATAAAACAAGTAATTTGTCAGCATTTTACAACATTAACAGAGATAAACATAAATACTCAGGAATTATTCAGAAAATTGTTTTTATTGATCTTCAATTAAAGATTATAGACTCAATCTTCCCTGCGCATACAGTTGCAGGGGTATGTGCACTCAGCTGTGAACTCTTCTTAGGCCTCCGTGCACTCAACTGCGGAGCCTTTATTTCCCTATCTAAACGTAGGAAGCAAATGCTTCCTACCCTAGCTCTTATCCTAGATGATTTAATC
Source organism: Pinus taeda (assembly GCA_000404065.3). Taxonomy (NCBI): domain Eukaryota; kingdom Viridiplantae; phylum Streptophyta; class Pinopsida; order Pinales; family Pinaceae; genus Pinus; species Pinus taeda. The sequence continues at coordinate 380,920 of APFE030796324.1, read as the reverse complement.
CACCCAATTCTCTATCTTTTCTCCGTCTAGTTCTTCTCTACTACTTCCGTAGACTTTCTAAGACACACCTATTTATATACTTTTCATAAAATTCCGTGGTCCACGAACCATGGATGAATCTCAAAACCGACTCAAAAATTTACATAAAACAAGGGGCTAAGCACCCCTTGACTCCTATTCATCTATGCACTCCACATCCACAAATCATGGAGACTTTACATTATTTACAAAATTTTACCGAAATTGGGGTTATCTTAACCCCAAACTAACCTAGGGGACCCCATCCCAACATGGTGTAGAAGGTTGTAGAAGATGTCACAGAGGTACTATTGGAGGAAGCACGTAGTGAGGACAGGCAAGTAACAGAAAATTTGCAACAGTTCAAGCAAGCCTACAACAACATCGAAGCAAAAATAAGAAGCAAGGTAGCTGACTGAATCGGGACAAGTCACATGTGAGTGTTGGGGGCCTAGATTTTGATGAAAAATCCTCATTTTGTGGAGCAGAGTGTGAATTAAAGGATGCAATGGAGCATGAAGTGGACCACACAATGGAGCAGTAGCACGCCAAAGTGGACCATGTAGTGGATATACCACATGGTATATGGGCTTAGGGGTAGGTCGAAGACCCTCCTTTTTATTAAAAGAATCTAATTTCCTAAGCGATGAATGGTTTTTTACCATAGTAGCTTGTATTAATGGACCATGGTATTGCGATGATATATCCTCGATGTAATAATATTATAGGGATGAATAATAAAGAAGGAGATAGTATAAAAGAATGACATCATGTATTGAATGGTTGTATCTTGGTGAATTATGGTTTGGGAAAGAAGGTGAGGCTCCGCAACTAAGTGCGCAAAGGCTTGATTCTGCATCTTAGTGTGTAGGCCAAGAACTGTTTGCTATACAAATTCTCTATTATAAGCAACAGTTCTTGTGGATGTAGTCCCACATTGGGATGAACCATGGTAAACTTTGTGTCTTCATGTGTTTACTTTCTTATTATCTATTGTAGTGTAGCAATTTATTACAGCTGCATATTGTTTCAATACAGTGAAGTTTTATGGATGTATATGATATGTTTAAAGTGATGAATGTAGTGTGGTGAATTAATATATGAATGCAAAGTAATTTATGTATGTTAAAGATAAAAGAACATAAAAATTCCACATCACATAATCCCTCAAGGTTGCAGAAACCTAGTTTTTCATCCTCCCATAGTCACTTCGGGTGAGACTATGATCTTCTTGTATGTCGTTGCCAAAAGGGCCAGTGATTAAGGGTTTTATTGGTGTGTAGTATAGGTCAAACCTGGGTCAACCCAATCCATAAACAACACACTCTCATCACCACCACCATCATCACCTGAGTGGGGAAGAAAATGATTACATTCCTAAGGAATTTATGTAACCAAATCCACCAACATTTGACGTGGAAACAAAGAAGCCAGAGGAGGTAGAAGCCTGGTTGTTGGGCATGAGGAAATTTTTTAGGATTCAGGACTATTATAAAAACATGAAAGCTAGGATTGCCACCTTCAGCTTGAAAGGAAAGGAAACAATATGGTGGGAAGATCTGAAGAATGTTAGAGAAATAAAGGAGAAGGAGTTGACCTGGACATAATTTGAGAAAAAATTTAGAGAATAATACTTATCTGAATGCTATTATGATGGAAAAGAAAAAGAGTTTTATGAACTCAAGATGGGACAACTGTCACATGATGAAAATGTAACTAAGTTATTTTAATTATTGAGTTATTTTCCATATCTCATAGATGAGAAGGTCAAGATACAAATGTTCAATAGTGGGTTGCCTATGGCATTCATGGATGGATTTTAGTTGTTGGAACCTCAAACCATAAAGGATGCCATTAAGAAGTTAAAACATTGTTATGAAAAGGCAAATTGAAAACCAAATATTAAAGGAAACTGACATTAAAAGAGCAACATTGGGAATAAGAAAAATTGGCCTAAGAAGAACTCAGAAAAGAGTGAAAATAAGTACCCATCCCCTATAAACCAATTTCATTAAAAATATTATGTTATTGCTAAGAAGAATGTGTAATAGATAGTAGTAAAGAAAGTCAACTTTGAAGGCTGAGAGCCACTAAGATGTTGTACTTGTGGTGAAAACCATATGAAAAGATATTGCCCACATTAGAAAAATGTTGGGTAAAATATTTATAGTTCTCAAGAAGCTCGCACAGTGGGTGAGGTATCTTGGAGTGTACCTATAATTTATGCAGAAGTGGACAAATACCAAGCTGACTAATAGGCATTGATCATTGAGATGGAAGGTAAGCTGCATGGTAAAATTATTTCCATTTTAATTGATCCATATTTTAATTATAGTTATGTCAACCCATATCTTGTTGACAAATGCAATCTAGGTAGGGAATTGCATGAAGAACCAAGGTTGGTTCAATTAGCCACTCAACCAAAGAGGAAGACCAGTCATTGGGTAAGGTTGTGTGCATTTGAGCTCATTATCATGCCCACAATTGCACACCTGAATGTGTTACCAGCATGTGCATATAGTGTATTGTTGGGCATGGGCTAGTTATACATGAACAAGACTAAGGTGGACTATTTTGGGAAGGATATTAAGTGCTTAGATGAGAAAGGATAAAGAAAAGTTTTGCAGGGAAAAAGGAATCCTACATCAGTAAGGTAGATCACTTCTATGCAACCCAAGTGCAATAGCAGAAAAGGATGTACATTTTTTGCAGTATAGATTGCTAGTGATGCAATAAGAAGATGTCTTTCCAGAGGAAGTCCGTAGATTACATCCCCACAAAGAGATAGACTTCTCTATTGAGTTGGTACATGGAGGAACACAAACATCCAAGACTCCATAAAGGATGAGTACTCCTGAGATGGTGGAGTTAAAGTTACAGCTAAAGGAAATGCTTCACAAGGGTTACATAAGGCCAAGTGTGTCTCCGTGGCGAGCACTTGTACTATTTGTGAAGAGGAAGGATGAAACCCTTAGGTTGTATATTGATTATAGACAACTAAATTACGTAAACATAAAGAATAGGTACTCATTGCAAATAATTAATGATCTTTTCGATCAATAAGGGGAGCATTAGTCTTCTCTAAAATTGACTTTAGGTTACGATACCATCAAGTAAGGATCAAGGAAGAGGATGTTCATAAGAATGGTTTTAGGACTAGGTATTGACATTATGAGTTTGTAGTGGCTCCTTTCAAGATCACTAATGTTGTTTCCACGTTCATGTGCTTAATGAACAGTGTGTTGCATCCCTATTTGGACAGGTTTGTGATTGTATTTGTAGATGGCATATTAGTGTATTCCAAGATAGAGGAAGAGCATGTGAAGCATATGTTTGCAGTACTAATATTACTAATGGATCAAAATCTTGATGCAAAGTTTAACCAGCATGACTACTTCTAGTTAATGATACATTATTTGGGGCACATTGTCTCCAAGGATGGGATATCAGATGATCCTAAAAAGATTAAGATCGTAATGGAGTGGCCAAAGCTAAGGAATGTGGATGAGATTAGGTAATTCATGGGATTCAAAGGTTATTATAGGATATTTACTAGGAATATCTCCAAGATAGGCCACCCTATCACATTCTTGCAGAGGAAAGGAAAGAGATTTGGGTGGACTACCCAATGTCCAGAATGATTTGAGCAGCTAAAGTAGTTTCTCACCAACGCACTAATGTTACAAATTGCAAATCTTGATAAGGGCTTCGTTGTATGCATAGACTCCTGCAAGGAGGGACTCAGAGGGGTATTGATGCAAGAAGGAAAGGTAGTATGCTACAAATCCAAAAAGTTAAATGAACATGCAGTGGACTATTTAACTCATGACTTAGAATTAGTTTCCATCATTCATGCACTAAACATGTGGAGGTATTCCCTAAAAAAAAATATATAATTATATATATATATATATATAATATATTATAATATATATATATATATATATAAATAAATATAAATATAATTAAATAAATAAAATAAATAAAAAAATAATAAAAAAATCCATACTTAGGACAGATCATATGAGGATTAAATATTTATCTGGACAACCAAGTTAAACTCTAGGAAATCAAGATGGCTCACCACACCTAGAAATTTTGACTTTGGAATTAAGTACATCAAGGGAAAAAAAATAAGGTGGTTGATTCTCTTAGTAGAAGAGTTCAAGTGAGCTACTTAGCAAATGTAAGTTCTTATACAACATACCTACTAGAAAGGGTCAAACATTTTGGACTACAAGATGAACAATATCCAAAAACGAAGGAAAAAATGTTGCAAGGTGGTGAGGGTAAGGAATATCACCACATAGATAACAACCTAATCAGGGTTTAAAAAAGATTTATGTGCCTAATAATCAGGAAAGGAATGTGATGATAATGAAGGAAATTATAAGAATGTTAAACCTTATTTAGGCCATCTACAGTATCAAAAGACCCTTACATCCATTAAAAGGTACTATTATTGTATGAATTTAAAAAAATAAGTGGTTGATTTTATGGCAAGATGCATGGAATGCCAATAGGTAAAACATGAGTGAAAGCACCCAACATGATTTTTTTAGCCTATTCTTGTCCCAAAATGGAAATGGGAGGTAATTTCCATGGATTTCATTATAGGACTACCTAAAACATCTAAGCAACATCATGAGATCATGGTAGTGGTTAATAAGTTAAGAAAAGTATCTCATTTTGTGGAAATACAGTCTACCAGTTCTACTAGTGAAGTGGCACAAATCTTCGTAAATGAGATAGTGAGGCTAAATTGTATCCCCAAGAAGGTTATTTCAGATAGGGATACTAAGTTCACCTCAATATTTTGGAAGGAAATTTTTATAGGTTTTGGGATAGAATTGGCATTTAGAGTAGAATATCATCCAAAAATAGATGGGAAAACGGAGTGGAATAATAGAATACTTGAGGAAATGTTAAGTATGTATGTAATTCACCAACCCAAGAAGTGGGAAGAGTACCTATCACTCGTAGAATTTTCTTACAACAATGGATACCAAGAATCCATTACGATGAGGCCATTTGAGGCATTGTATGGTAGGAGTTGAAACACTCTTATTAGTTAGAGTGATTTAGTGAATGGGCTCATTAATGGACCTGATATGCTCAAGGAAATGGAGCAACAGGTTCATATCATAAAACAACACTTGAAGGTGCCACAAGATAGGAAGAAAAATTATGTAGATCAACATAGGGTGAAAAATGAGTTTCAAGTTGGAGAATACATGTATCTGAGAATCAAACCCAAGAAGAGTTCTCTAAGGATTGGGACATGTGCCAAATTGGGACATGTGCCAAGTTGGGACATGTACCAAATTGGGACATGTGCCCAATTGGCACCACAATATTCTAGACCCTTTGATATCCTTGAAAGGATCAGACCAGTGGCTTATAAGATGGCACTACCACCATCAGTTAAATTCCATGGTGTTTTCCATGTCTCTTTTCTTAAAATATATGTGCAAGATTCTAATCATGTGATTGATTGGTCTATGATACAAGTAGAACCAGAGGGAGATAGCTAGCTAGAGTCAATATGCATCCTAGACAAGAGGAGTCTCATGCTCCAGTCATTCCATAGAACAAGGAAAAGTGAAATGGAAACACATTGGGCCAGAGGAAGCCACTTGGGAAATGGATGACTCTATAAAGGAAACATACCAATTTTTTTTTCAATGAGGCAAATGTGAATATAATGTAAATTTTGTATAGGGTTGTGTCTATAAAGCTCTCAAACATAATATGTAGTTGTATGTTATTTCGGGTGTTGCATATAGGCAAGATAACACTAAGGAAAATGTTCCCTCAAGGGGGAGGGGTCTATGATAACCCCAACCACGGTTCTCTGGTAACATATATTATAAATACTTCATGGAAATAATATTAAATGCATTGAGTTAAAGGAACACATATTCTGGAGATGTAGAATATTTGATGGTAGGTTAACCCAATCATGCAATATAAATCAAAGCATAATACTATAACCTACTTCTATTATCAATTCGTGGAAGCTTAAAGATAGAGTTGAAAAATATAACCAGAAGAATAAGAATCAATGCACAATACACATAAAATTACTTTGGGGAAAGCCTCAGCTAAAAACCCCACACTATTGTATTATCATACATGTGGAAATACATAGGAATTAGACAAAGCCTTAGCTCTCACAGCTAGCCAGCTCTCACTACAATCCTCAAAAATTCTCATAGGCAATATCGGCTTCTCTCTAGCCTTCTTCTCTACCTTCCAAGCTCCTATTTCCTTGTGTTGTTCCTTGTGGATGATTCTCCTTCAACCAAGTGGAAAATCTCTCTCCAAAACTACGCAATCCTCAAGGATAAATCCTTGACTGCATGCATGAGTTTTCTCCATGAGAAAACACATGCAATTGATAGTACACTATCCATGACATTTAACTCAACTAGATCTTTCTTAGAATAGACATGCATGAGTTTCTGATGAGGGAATATTTAGTTAACTGGAGTAGCATTAGTTGAGTGCATGCATGCATCAACTGACTGTAAACTCACTATTAGTTCCTCAAACAATTTGGAACTAATTTAACTGGACTTAACTTAGTCAACTGAGTTAACTAATTACAACTCAAATATAACTCAATCTTATCTCCTTAATTTAAGGGATAACTCTTGAATGACTTCAAAAAGACTCCTAACTTGAATTTCTCTAACTTATTAATTTAAAATAAATTAATTAATTATTTCCAAGTAGCCGTTAAGACTAAATTCGATTTTAATTCACAATTTAATTCAAGGATAACTTAAATTGGAATATGCTTGTTGTCACATTTCAACACTCCCACTCAAGAGGAAAGGGATTATCTGCCACCCTGATCCTGTCTCTATGGAACTTGAATTTACACTTTCACGATGCCTTTGTCAAAATGTCAGCATCTTGCTCCTCTGTTGAAATATACTGCAGCAACATGATCCTCTCAACTTGTGAAAAGCCATGGGCACAAATCTTGTTTTATGCTTCTCCACACTACCATCAGCAGCTTTCTTTACCTTGTAAAGCCAATGGGAACTCACAATTGACTTGTTCTTCGGTCTCGAAACTGTGTCCCAAACACTGTTACGAACTATGGAGTCATACTCCTCCACCATAGCATCAACCCAAATCGGCTGTTGCACTACTTCCTCAAAGGAAGATGGCTCAATCTCAACACATTCCCCAGCAAGGGCCATGTATCCATTATACCTCTTAGGTGACCTCCTCTATCTGCGCTGAGAAGATGGTGCTCCCAAATTCTCTCTTGCATCCTCTAACAATCTGTCAACTTCTCTTGTGTGCTTCCTTCCATCTCTGGAAGACTCTGCTTGAGTGGATGTCTCCACTCCTGGAACCTCTACATGTGGCCGCTCCACATCAGTCTAAGGCTCCTCCTCCTTAGGAACCAACAGTTCCTCCATAGCCTATAGTTGGAGCTCCCTCTCAAGGGAAACTCGCATGGCCTTCTGCTCATCAAAATTGAGATCTCTGCGAACCACTGTCCTCCGAATGCTAGGCAAGTACACCCGATAGTTATGAGCTGTATCAGTGTACCCCAAAAATATCCCCAACTCTGCTTTTGGCTCAAGCTTCTTCCATGCATCCTTTGTCACATGGAAATATTCCAATGAGCCAAAGATCCTAAAGTGACCCACATCTGCTCTCCTACTGGAGAAATCTTCCTCTGGTGTCTTCATCCAAAGTATGTGATGCAGGCTTCTATTTGCAAATAGACTGCTGTGTTGCATGCCTCAACCCACAAATGAAGTGGTAGGCCTTGGTCTTGCAGAATTGGCTGTGTTACCCCTACAATAGTTCTTTTATTCCTCTTATCCACCCCATTCTATTGTGGGTTATGAGGTGTCGTCAACTCGCATTTAATTCCTTTTGCTACACAGAAGTCCTTAAACTCTTGAGAGACATATTCTCCACCATTGTCACTTCTCAAGGCCTTGTTCTTCTTCCCTGACTCTTTCTTGACCAAAGATTTGAACTCACAAAACTTTGTGAAATTTTGGTCCTTTTTCTACATGAAATAAATCCAACATTTACGAGAATAGTCATAAATGAAAATCACATAATACCTTTGCTTCGTTGTGGATGCTGTTGAGAATGGTCCACACAAATCAGTATGAACTCGATCTAAGATAGCCTCTGCTCAACTGTCTCGGTCATGAAAGGAAGAATTGGTGTACTTTCCCAAGGTACAACCTTTGCATGTGTCATCTTGCTCAAGTTTACCTTTGGGAAGTCATGTAGATGTCTACTACATTATCTTCAAAGCCCCATGATGCAAATGGCCCAACCGCCTGTGCCACAACTCGCCAATGTCTTGGCTTTGCACCAATTCTGATTTCATACTCAATGCTGCACAATCATTTATCTCTAGTTCATAGAGATTCTTCACCTGAATCCCTATCCTCTTGGTCTGACCCATGGTGATGTTTCTTAGGAATGCCTTTCCTTTACTTAAGACAACATTGTAGCTTTTTTCCTCCAACATCGTGACCGATACCAAGTTCTTCTTCAGTCCAGGCACATACATCACACCTATCAAGGTGAGAGGAGCTCCATGCTCCCTTTGAAAAGCAACCATGCCCACTCCTGAAACACTATACCTTATGTCATCACCCATCTCTATGTGCATCTTGAGTCTTTCTCCTCCAAGGCATTGAATAAATTTTTATCACTAGTCATGTGGAATGAGGCTCCATTATCAAGATACAAGACACAACCCATCATCGTTGACACAATGCATGCAATGAGGGTAAATTCCATTTCGAACTGAGAGGGTAATGCCTCACCTTCCGAGGATCCCTTCTTGGACTTCTTTGATGGGAAATTAGTCGCATAATGTCCTATCTCGTGACAATTAAAGAAACTTACTTTAGACATGTCATCCTTCTTCCCTCCATGAGAAGTTTTTGATTTGAAATGGGAAGCCTTCCCCTTCCCTTTCCTTTTCTTACTTGCTAAGGCCAGATTTTCTTCATCATCATTCTTGGATGAAGAACCATCTTGTGCACTCCTCCTAATCTCCTCCTGCATAAGATCCGACCACAGTCATTCCCAATCCGACAGTTTCTCCCTTCCATTCACAGAATCCTCGTAGATATTCCAACTCTTTGGAAGGCCAAGGAGAGCGAGGCTCACTATATCATCATCGGCATTAGTTATTCCCCCACTGTGAAGCCCATCTTTGCAGGTCGTAGGCTTGTTCAGATATGTGGAAATAATATCGCCCTTCTCCATCTTGATTCTTCGAAGCTTATCCTTGAGCGCCAATTTCCTCGGGTCGCTACTATTCTGGTAGAGGTCCTTCAATGTCTTCCAAATTGAAAATGGAGTATCCTTCCCATGGAGATTTGAGACAATATGGTCTCGAACTCCCTCAAGGATGATCCATCTCACCTTTGCCACACACTTCTTCCACTTAGCGAACTCTTGTGCATAGTTGAAGCTGGCTTTGAGATTTCTTGATCAATGAATTCCTTCAAGCCATTATCTTCTAATACAACCTCCATTCTATCTTTCCATGCTATGTAATTCGAGCTAACTTCCAAGGCATACTCAAGTCTGAAGCCATAGAACATCATTGGCCAACCTTGAAGTATGATATGAATTCGATTTGCACCTACAACCCTGAACTTCAAACTTCGAATTCTCTTCTCAGTATACTATTCACTGCTCCGATACCATGTAGAAAATTTCTACAAATCTAGCTCTGATACCATGTAGAAATTCTCTATAGTAGGTTGACCCGATAATGCAATATAAATCGAAGAATAATACTATAACATACTTCTACTATCAATTTGCGGAAGCTTAAAGATCAAGCTGAACAATATAACAAGAAGAAGAAGAATCAATGCACAATACACATGAAAATACTTTGGGGAAAACCTCAGCTAAAAACCCCACACTATTGTATTATCATACATGTGGAAATACATAGGAATTATAAAAGCCTTAGCTCTCATAGCTAGCCCGCTCTCAGTACAATCCTCATAGATGCTCACAGGAAATCTTGGCTTCTCTCTAGCCTTCCTCTCTGCCCTCCAAGCTCCTATTTCCTTGTGTTGTTCCTTTTGGATGATTCTCCTTCAAAAAAGTGGAAAATATCTCTCCAAAAGTACGCAATACTCAAGGATAAATCCTTGGCTACATGCATGAGTTTTCTCCATGAGAAAATACATGCAACTGATAGTACACTGTCCTTGACATTTAACTCAACTGGGTCTTTCTCATAATAGACATGCATGAGTTTCTGATGAGGGAATCTCCAACTAACTAGAGCAACATTAGTTGAGTGCATGCATGCATCAACTAACTATTAACTCACTATTAGTTCCTCAAACAATTTGGAACTAATTTAACTGGACTTAACTTAGTCAACTGAGTTAACTAATTACAACTCAAATATAACTCAAGCTTATCTCCTTAATTTAAGGGATAACTCTTGCATGACTTTAGAAATACTTCTAACTTGAATTTCTCCAACTGATTAATTTAAAATAAATTAATTAATTATTTCCAAGTAGTTGTTAAGACTAAATTCGATTTTAATTCACAATTTAATTCAAGGACAAATTAAATTGGAATATTCTTGTTGCCACATTTCAACAGGGTAGGTTTCTTGCTTGAGATTCCTATGAGTTTCTTGTGTAAGAAATCTAAAGTATTTAGGACAAACATTAAGAGAGTTGGTTAGTGAGAATTAATGGATTTTCCATGAAATTAATATGGGTTGGAAGGATTCATGTAGTCCATGCTACCTTAAGAAGCACTCCCAAGGCAAGGAGGACAAAAATTAAGGTAGTTTGACAGTGCAAACAAAAAGGACATGGGGGCCAATCCCTGTGTAACAAAAGAGGAGAAATTTGAACTCATGGGGCTGGAAAAAAATTAAAATAGACACAATAAGAGAGAGCTCAACTTGGTGTAAGCATTCTAGGATACAAAGAACAATATCTAAAGAGAAGAGAATAGAAGAAGACAATGAGCTACTTTCTATTAGCAATATTGGTGAACAAATGGCTTCCCCTTAGTGAGGAGCAATGCCTCTAGAGTCCCTATAAAACCAAAGGGTGGAGATGTTCTTCTCTATATTTCCTTAGTGGTGTCAATGGATGATTATGTCCTTGGATTCCTATAGGGAGAACCTCTAAAACCTTCTTGTTGTTGATTAGTAGTGTGTTGTGGACTCCGTTAAGTGGGTGGAACCACTGTGTGTTGGTTAAGGGTGGAGAGGTTATTCTCTAGATTCCTTTATTATTTTAGGGTGGAGGAAGTTGGACTCTAAATTCCCTATGTTTTCTTAACTCCTGAGAGGCTGGGGTGGAGTAGAGAGGTCCACTCGTGTCCATGTTTCACTTGGAAGTTGGTGTCATCTCTGAAGCAAGCCCCTCAGTCTTTGAAATCTGGCATGGGGGTGGAAACTACAAGTAATATTCGATGTAGTTGGCTAAGGTTAGGTGGAGAGTCCTTGTCCCATACTCAGTTGCCTAGGATATTCCAATATTAGTGTTTCATGTATTTGTTGTGTTAATGTATATATGTTTTCATTTATATATTGAAATGATTTGAAATTTGTAATGTGAATGTGTTGAAAATATTAGACAAAAATAGTGTTTAAAAACGTTAGTAGCAAAGGTGTAATAAATTCTTAGCATGGAATGATTGTCATGAAATATTTGTTTGTCCTGATAACATGCGTGTTAAGTAACAATGTATAGTGGTAAAACTCATAAATGTCTCAAGAGCCAGAGCTAAAAATTATAACCTTTAAGAGACAAATCCTTTATTACAAGATGAAAATGACAATAGAGACAACTTATTGGCAATGTTTGTGCATAGAGGGCTCAGTGGATGTATGTTTATATAAGGGTTACAAATCTATGAACCGGCTTGAGGAGCGAGTGTCAATTTTGAGGATTATATCATCTTATAACCACAATAGCCTATACTTTCCTTGAGAGATGCAATAAGCATTACATTTTCAACAGTCTTGGAGGTCTTAGACAATTCCCAAAGGGCCACTCGTTGCATCCTCATGATATTTAATTCATGTCTTAGTCTGTCGATCAATGAGGGGTGTTTATCTCCTCAAGGTTCTTTTGGTATTTAACAACCCATATAGACTCGAGAGGATTTGTTCAAACCTAATATTAGGAGGGTAGCACCTGCAAAAACTAGAAAGTGATAAAGGCCACGTAAGGATATTGGCCTACATCATGATGACTACAAAAGGTCTGCAACCAGACCTAGAAGGAGCCCATGGTCATCAATGGTGTAATGGAGTTGCAAGAAGAATTAAATTATAACTAAATCTTATGCACTGGCACTACTCGCCAGAATGAAGACCTAGACGTGGTAGGCCTTGATTAGATATCTGAGACCATGCCTTATCTTGATTGGGTGCGGGGAGGGCGTCTTGACTGGGACAATATATCATACTATCCCTCGTGGACCAAACGAAGGAAAAGAGGGTAGAAGAAGGCCCACCAAATCCATGTTGCGACACCCCTTCTCCATAACGTCATCAGAATGGGTGGCATAGTTCTTCTGGACCATCAAATCTCGAAGAGGAGATGTGGACTACTAGATTTGGGGAAAAAACCATGAGCTATAACCCTAATTACCCTGGTCTCGACCAGGTTAATAGGCGTGTAATTCATAGAAGCGCAAACTGTAGATTAGGATGCTAAGAGAGGAGATCCATCAAATCGATGGATGTCTAGTTAACCACATGTTATATACCTAGGGGCGATAATATGGGGTACCAAGGGAGGTACCCAAGGTAATAATGTAATAATGGGATGGGCCATAGTAATAAATAACGTGGTTAACCCATATCATGTAAGGGACCACAAGTAGTTAGTAATAATGTAATGGGCCCATGGTATTAGTCGATGGTATGAGGGAACCATGGTAATGATCCATGGTATTGTATGTATGAGGCCTATATAGAGGCTAGAGACTCCACGTCAAGAAATAGTCAAGGATTATTGTATGAACAAGCATATGGCTTGTGGAGTGTTCTCCTTCCTTAAGGAGTGAATGTATGGTGTTGCCCTACCTTAAGGGTTTGATCAATAAAGAATCATTTCATATTATTTCTGGGTTTATTTGCATTGTCTTATATTTTCATATCATATCTATAATATTTCTGAGTTAGATATACAACAATTGGTATCAGAGCTATAACAAGTGGTATCAGAGCTACAAAAATTGGTATCATAGCTACAACAATTGGTATCAGAGCACTTTCTTGGGCAAAAAAGTGGAGAATTTTTTTTTATTTTTTGCAGGATTTCAAGGGCGGCGAGTTTGCAATCAGATCTGTACATTTTGGTGCAATATCTACTAAATCTAATTGCAGATCTAGTTTCTATGTGAAAAAATATTCGATTTCAAAAAAAAAAATCGATTGAATCGGAGTCCAGATGAAGGAGATATTGCTGATTTAAAAATCAGTGGGGTTGCAGATAATTTTTCAAGGCAGCGACTTTGCGGCACAGATCTGAATGTCCTGGTGCAATATCTGCAAAATCTGATTGTAGATCTGGATTCTACGTGAAAAAATACCTGATTTCAAAAAACAAATCGGTCGAATCGGAGTCCAGATGAGGGAGATATCGGTGATTTAAAATCAGCTCTTTTTTGCATAAATTTTGGTGACGGCAGGAGAGTTGCAGTGCAGATATGAAATTCTAGTGCCTGGATCAAGATTTCTATCACATGGGAAGATGCAGAATAATTGTTCCATTTCTGAAAACAGGTTATAATAAGGATTCTGAGCAATGTTGACGGAATTGTGGCCCTTTCAAATTTTCTCCAAGTAAGCGAATTTTTTCTCAAACCCTCTTCATGGCAAAGTTTACTGGAAAAGATGATAGCCCTACTATTGAAGAATTCATATAAAATCTAAAGAACATATTTGGGGAGGGATGGAATTATATGGTACCACTTTTTTTGAAAGAAGAGGCAGCCATATGGTGGAAATCACTGGGCATCACTAACTTGGCCAAATGCCCAAATGAAGAAATGGAAAAACTCCTTATGGACAAATGGTCTCGGGTTAGAAAACAAGATAAGGGGAAACATGTGGAGTTATTTCCTACTGGTATATCCTTATTGTAGGTTCATGGGTTGATTCAGAAGGAGAAGATCGATGTGTCTATAAATCATAGTTGCAAGCATAATTTTATCAATGTTAATTTGGCAAAAAAATTGCAAGTTCTAGCCAAACACATTGAAAACACACAAGTGGATGATGAGGGTGTTCAGATTTATAAGGATTTGAAGCTTTCTATGGATAAGTATGTGTTGCATGGAGATTTTTATACTTCAGAGATGGATAATATGGATGTTGTTTTGGGATATCCTTGGATGGAATCTGCAAGTACTATCAATATTAATGTGCAGAAGAAATTCCTGAAGCTCTGGTATAAAAAGAAGAAAATTACATTACAGGATATTTCCATTAATAAACAGGAAGAGTACATGGAGGCTGAAGCAGAAGATGTTCCAGGGACTGACATATCAGATGATGAGCCTTTGATGATCGACAATCAAACACAAACAGAGGCTGAAGCAGAAAAGGTTATAGGTACATCAGATGAGGGTGCAGTGGTTGAAGTCATATTGGAAAAGAAGACATCACAACAGGCACCACAGCAGGGTGAATTAAAGAAAAAGACACTGTCGGTTAAAAATTCAACATATCATCACCCACATCACCCCGCAAGACAACCATCAAGATGGAAACCAAGTAGTCACAAGGACAACAACCCCCGTATGACGGTTAGCGAGGAGCGAAGATCCACCTACTACACATCAACACAAAAGAGCTGCCACAAGCAACTTCCATCTCAAGCAAGCGAGACACCAGCGAGATCTAGGGTTCACCTTTCTCTTGGATGGCTAGATGCACGTGCATGGTACCAGTGGACTACTCTTTTGAGTAGATCTTATTATTTGTGTTCTTCCCATGTTTCGGGGATGAAAAATGCTTAGGGGGGTGGAATGTTATATACCTAGGGGGGATAATATGGGGTACCAAGGGAGGTACCCAAGGTAATAATGTAATAATGGGATGGGCCATAGTAATAAATAAGGTGGTTAACCCATATCATGTAAGGGACCACAAGTAGTTAGTAATAATGTAATGGGCCCATGGTATTAGTCAATGGTATGAGGGAACCATGGTAATGATCCATGGTATTGTATGTATGAGGCCTATATAGAGGCTAGAGACTCCACGTGAAGAAATATTGTGTCAAGAATTATTGTATGAGCAAGCATATGGCTTGTGGAGTGTTCTCCTTCCTTAAGGAGTGAATGTATGGTGTTGCCCTACCTTAAGGGTTTGATCAATAAATAATCATTTCATATGATTTCTGGGTTTATTTGCATTGTCCTATATTTTCATATCATATCTATAATATTTCTGGGTTAGATATACAACACCACGAGCGATGACGTGGACCATTGGGTCTTGTGGAAATATAATAAAAAAATATTATAACAAAAGAAAGACTAAAATGCAATTAATGAATTATTCAAATATAATTTAAAACAATGCAAAGAAAAGAAAACATATAAACAATTATATGGTAACCAATACCCCATTCCTCTGACAGAACTAGAGGAATTGGATCTTCAATGACACCCTATCCCACTGATGGTAGTGGGATGGGGGTTGTTACAGGTATATTATTTTTTAATAGATAATATCTACCATATACAATGGTTGTGACCTAAAGACCCATTAGTAGTGAGGAAAATATTATAATGGCTCCCATATAGCAATTGTGGGTCATATGTTCCTTTTATGACATTAATGTGATGGTTTGAAACTCCTTATATTCTCTACAAGCTTCAAAAGAATACCTAGGCACTAAGATGTTATTGTTACTCCAAAATATGATTAAGGCCTCAAGACCTATTAGTGAACAAAACCATATAATGGCACCCAATTTACACTCATAGGTTGATCTACTTTATAGCACTTGTGTGGTTGATTACGACCTTGTGCATGGTCCAAGATCCCTAAAAACATCATATATTCCCTAAAATTTTGTTTATTATCATTAGACTATGTTCAATCACTAAATAACCATCCCCAATATGAAAAACTATTAATGTGCTCATGTGAGACCTATACGAAAATGATTCCCTCTTTAGAGCCTATATGGTGTTTATGACACTTTGCAGGGTCAATGACCATATGAAACATCCTTTAGGCCTCAATATATTCATTTTCATGCTCAAACAAGGGGAATAGATTGTGACCCATGCATCATGCATAAAATATCAAAAAAGCACCCATATTAAAATCGTGTGCCTAATATTCCCTTTATAGGCTCTATGAAAGACCTAGGAACTACACAAGAATATTTTAGGTTCTAGAATTTCATTTCTTCTCCTTAAATAGTTCCCAAGGCCTTAATCCATATATATAACATAAGGCCTTCATTGAGCAGATTTTTTTAGTTTTGTAACATCTCTCGAGGGTTAAGGACACAACTATATAATAGCCAACATAGTTAACAATATCTTTTGAGAGTAGGTTTTTTTCTATTTGTATTTTTTATCCGAGCTTAAATAGGAATGCAAAAACTTATAGATATAATCATAAACACAGGTATGTAGCAGTAAAACACCTCCTTTCACTAATAGAAAAATATTGAAGTATGCTTACAAATAGAATGGAAATAAGATAGCTCGGGTGATGGTAGCTTATCTCTGAGAAGAGGTGTGGTGGCTACATGCCTCTGAACTATGTTACAATGAGGTTCAAGAGCCTATTTATTATTGGAAAAAATGAGAAACCTCTAAACAACCAAAACCCTAACCCCAGGAGATGTAACACCAAGAGTTTATGGGCCCCGCTGGGGTTAGTTGGGCAACCAACTTCCCAGGGTTGTAACTTGGTCATATTATCTCCGTTTGGTGCGTATGATACCTTGTTTGAAAGATCTCACCAAGTACTATAGGTGTTTCCATAGGCCTGTAGCTGACTCCAAAAAAATGTCGTTTAGGGGGTCAAAACTGCTCTGGAAGTTGAGGACCCGAAAAACTGCTAAAAATAGTAAATGCTGAAATGAACTAGGAAAAATATGAAACTGACTAGGGGGTCTATGTGGAATAGGCAAGTGGCCACTAATATCCACCTGGATCATTCCTCCCCCCTTAGGAAGAAATGGTCCCCATTGCGTGCAGAGCCTCCATGAGGTGAGGAAATTTCTGTTGAACCTAGTCCCTGGTGAACCACTTGCCTCGACAAAGGAGTTGGCTTGTTTTGACAACTCGATATAACTATATCCTCTATTGGCGAGTGTTATTGATTTGTGTGTCCATGACCTGATCAGTTGTGGCATGTTCCATGTAGTTCGGGTTGAGCTATGTTGGTGTGAGCTATTCTGCAATGTCAGATGTGTTCAACAATGGTGGAAAGTATGGCCGAAGGCAATCGACATTGAATACTCGGTGTAGAACAAGGAATAACGGGATACTGAGCTTGAAGGCATTGTCACTAACAACCTTGGTGATGGTGTATGGACCATATTAGAGCGGGCGAAGTTTGTGGTGGGGTCCAATAAGGTGCTTCTACAAATGTAGCCAAACTTTGTCACCCACCTGGAACTTGTGTGATACTCGATGTTGATCATGGTGCTACTTTTACTTAGCATTGGATCTGTCCAATATATCATGGACCTATTGGAGGATGTGTTGAATGTTCTCAATGAAGTTGTTAGCCCTTTTAGCTTCGCACTGAACGTGAGCCGAATCTAACTGAGTGGATGCAAATGGTATGGCCACATCAATGGGGCATAATGGCTGAAATCCTAGCCCTACCTGAAAGGGGCTATGGCCTGTTGAGCTATGGAGAGCTCTGTTATGGTTGTGTTGGACATAGTGGAGACTTTCATCCCATGTGTGTGGATGCTTCGAGTTGTACATATGCAGGATGTGTATGACCATCCTGTTGACAACCTCTATTTGGCCATCAATGTGGGGATGTAAATCCATGGACTTAGTAGGTTTTGTATCCAACAACAACCATAGACTTGACCAAAATGCACTCAGGAATATGTTGTCCTGATCTGAGACAATGGACTGTGGGATCCCAAAGTGTACCCACACTCGTTCAAAGAAGATGTTAGTAGTGGCCTCTATTGTGACACTCTTCTTGCAGGCTACCATGATGGTCATATTAGATAATATATCGATGACCATGCAAACACAATCGTTGTCATTCTTGGTAGAAGGAATGCCTGACATGTAATCCATGGAGATAGATTCCCAAGGCCGGATAGGAGTAGGTAGAGGCATATACATGCATTGCTTCTTGATGGTTGGTTTGGAAATGGGGCAAGTAATGTACTTCCCAACATCTTGATGGAGTTTCAACCAATTAAAATACTTCTGCAAAAACACCACTATTTTCTCTATTGGGAAATGCCTGGCGACTCGAGTGTAGTGCACCTCCCAAATCATCTTGGCATGCTCACTTGAAGGAACACAGATGTCCAAAGTGGCATAATAGTGCATCCTAAAGGTGAAAATTTGGAACTTGCTTCACTTCCAGGAGTTTCTGGTATATGGTGCCAAATTTCGGATCGCTCTTGTAAAGATGCAGCCACCCCGATGTCTCGTGCCCACAGCAGTCGAGCACAATGATCAACGCCATGATCAGTGGTCGACTAAGGAAATAAGCGACATTATTGGTGCTGCAATTCTTATACTTAATGTTCAAATGGAACTTTTGTGGATAGGTGGACCATTTCTAATGGCAATCGTTCTGCAACTTCCCTTGTGTCTGCATGAAATATAGAGGTCGATGGTGTGTGTGGATGACCATTTCCTTCCCCATAATGTAATGCTTCCATTGATGATAGACCTGCACAATGGAATACATTTCTTTGTTGTAAGTGGGGTACTTTCGGACTGTGTCTGAAAGTGTCTCACTGTGATAAGACACTGGATGCCCATACCGAGTAAGAACTGCATCAATAGCATAGTCGAAGGCATCTGTCTCAATCTGAAATGGTTGTTGTATGTCTGGTAATGTGAGCATTGGTGCAGAACAGAGGTGATTCTTCAACTCAGAGAACACTTTTTGTTGGGTTTCCGACTGACAAAACATCGATTTGTTTCCGCCCTTGGTGACTTGACTTAAAGACCAAGTGATATCAGAGAACCCCAACATGAACCTATGGTAGAAATTGGAAAGACCCAAAAAGTTGTGGAACTCTGTTAGAGTGGTTGGGGCTAGCTAATCCCAAATGACTTATATCTTGGATGGGTCCACATGTAGACCCTGCTAATCAATTATGTATCCTAGATATTGAATCTGGGTAAGGCCAAAGGTGCATTTCTGCAAGTTAGCACACAACTTGTGTTGTCGTAGGGTTTGAAGGACTTGTCAAATATGGTGGAGGTGCTCTTCCCAACTATGGATGAAGATCAAGATTTCATCTAAATACACCACCACAAATTCATTGGTGAAGGGTCGAAATATGTCATCCATCAGTCTCATGAAGGTTGTAGGGGCATTCATCAATCTAGATGTCATGACTAACCATTCGAAAAGGCCCTCCTTGGATTTGAAGGCAATCTTCCACACATTGGAGGGTTTGATAGGCACCTAGTGATAACTTGACTTCAAGTCAATCTTGCTGAAATATTTGGCCCCTTTGATCTGGTCCAGAAGGTCATTAATCCATGGGATTGGGTACATATTCTAGACAATGATCTTGTTCAGCACCTGATAGTCAATACAGAGCCTCCAGGTCCCATCCTTCTTCTGTACCAATACAATCGGGCTCCCACAACGTGATGATCTTGGCTTGATGTTCCCTTTATACAATAGTTCTTGAAACTACCTATTCATCTCATTGTTCTCTAGAATAGAGCATTGATAGATCGGTCCATTGGGCAATGGCGTGCCCGGGGTCAAATCGATGGATTTTTTACCTAATAGTTAGAGGTAATCTTGTGGGTGAGGTGAAAATATCCTTGTACTCCTCCACGACCTTATCCATATATTGTTGTTGTGTAGAGGAACCCTGCCTAGAAGTCGTGGCCACAACTCTCTTCTTGCCCTTGGGGCAAATCATAAGGAAAACAAATTTCCTGGTCTGGGAAATGATCTTACTGTATTCCTTTACAGTGATCAAAGAAATGGCGGTAGACAGGGCTACCTTTGATATCCTGTACAACTTATTGGCTAAAGTAATAATCACAAAGAAAGATCTAGAATCATATACATCATGTTGCTTCCACAAGTATGGTTGTCCTAACAATATATCACAAACTTCAAGAGGAGAAACATCACACAATACCTCATCTGTGAAGGGCTTGATGTTGTATGGAAGGCAACATTGTTGGCTGACGCAAAGATCTTGTCCTTGGTGAAGCCCTATGGATGTGTTATAGTCTTTATGCCCAAGCACTTAAAGACCTCTGCTGAAGTCAGGTTCTTTTGGCTCCCACTGTCAACAATGAATAGCAGCAAAGAACCCTTCACCCAGATATTTGAGTGGAAGTGGCGTCCCCCCTCCTCTAGATCTTCATGCTCAATCTTTTGGATCTAGGTGGTGGCCATTAATGAGCCTCATCATTGGGTAATTATATGGGCCTTAATTCACCTCCTAGCTTAGTCAAACCAACTTTTCTCAAAACTCATTACATGTTTTTTATTATATTTTGTTTATGAGATGAGTTCGAGTGGGATATCATGCCTATTTGACTAGTATGCATTGAATGCAGGTTTGAAGGAGGATATCGAGGAATTTTGGAAAAGACTAAGGTTGAAACTCAAATGAGACAAGGGAGAGGGATTGTTTGAGATAAATTCTCCTCATTTACTTCTCCCCCATTCGAATATTCCTCCATTATCACACCAGCTCGAAGTGCAAGCAGCCAAGTCATGAGGATTTCAAGGCAATCGAGTAAGTGAGAGACAAAAGGCTAGTTTATCTCAAGTTTGGGAGCCGAGCCTCCCTAATTTTAAGGAAGTCGTTGGGGACTTGAGTTTTATAAGTAGATAGGTCTAGAGCCTCATTAGGATCCAAATTTTTTTTGTAAAACTCTAAGCTATTTTCGAGCTCCAGACTTGTGGAAGATATTGATATAATTTTCAATTTTGGTAATAAGAATGAATTTTGTTTTGAGCCGGCACTGAGTTAACTTAGAGGGCTAAAGCTCTTGGGTTAGGTTCTAAGCCTAGCAGCCAAGGCTCCCCTTTTGTATCTGTATGTTTAGCTTAGTTTCATAGCTTCATTGTTAATTTTTCTTTAGAGGTATCTTCATTGCAAGTAGTGTAGATTTGATTGGATGTTTATTAGTTTTCTTCCATTTGTGCCTTACTTCCATAGTAGGTTGGCAGGGATAAAAGAAGCACCACAAGGCTATCTGCAGGTGTCTTGGCCTCACTTCTTCCCTCTGGGATCATGATTTGAGGAAGGGTCCCTTATGTAGCCCCAAAACACATATTTCTATTTCTTTCATAAGCTTTAGAGTTTACTGTATTTAAGCTAGAATTTGATCAGTTTTGCAAAGTAGGATTGCATTTCCATCTCTTCTAATCTTGATTCTTGCAGTAGATCTCATCCTTGATTCCAATCCTTTCAACTACTTTCCTCATGCATAAGGTAGATAGTTAGTTCATTAATTATGCTTGTCTAGCTTATGAGAATGCTTCTTGTGTACATGACTTTTTGGAAATTATACATGTTTGATGCAGAGAAGGTGCTTCAGGAGAAGAAAAAGATCTCATAGCCAACAATCACTTCCCACTTCATCCACCATAATCATTCCTTGCTTTCACCATTGCCTTCACTAATTTCATCATTTTACATAGAAATTCTTCCAAGCACATTGAGTGAATCCAACCATCTCCTAACCTTGTTGTTGACTTCTGAGTGATCCTAGGTCTCTTCTCACTCCGTTCCACCCATCAACCACCATCCCTAAGCTTTCCATCACTTCAAACACCAATCGTTTTGCTCATGACTGCATCCTCTAGAAATACATGGAATCTTGTAGGTTTCTAGTATATCCTGTAGGTTTTCCTATAGTGGCCTGTTTTGAGGCTGAATTGAGGGAAAACCTCTAGGAAGCCCCCAAAGGTCACTGAAGGGTCTCCCACACCATCCAAACATCTTCTAAACCTTCCAGCCATCCTCAAACATGCTTAAGCCACCTGCCACATCACCACAAGAGATTAGTTTGCATATTTGATTTTGCATGAAAAGAAAAAAAAGACAAAAATAGAGTTATTTCAGTCCCTTTACTTGAACAATACTGATGTTTGATGATTTTAAATTCCATACTTAGATAGTAGCATTTGTTCATGTTAATTTAGCATTATTGCAAAGCATAGTTCCTTAGGAGTTAATTAGGAAATGGTGTGATTTAGAATTGAATTTCGGTCTTTTCCATTATTGCAATAGATCAGCTCTCTCTTATAGTATATTCCCCTTCATTTCATCAAGAAATCAAGCTCCTTTTGAATTCATAGAAGTCTAGTTTGAAAACCCCCAGTGGTCTTTCACTAGCTGAACAAGTGACAAAAGGTAGAACCATCACTTTTACTTGTGTATACAACATTGTCACCTCCAAGTTTGTATGAACCCCGGGTTGATAAAGTAAAGCTGGTAGCCTAGGAGTTGAAACATTCTTGCTGCAATACTAGGGCTCATTACTTTTTGGCACCATTGTCGGGGAGGTGTCTGAGTAATATGTGACTACTGATTTCTTTCTTCTACTTCTTATTTCTACTATTCTACCATTAGTTTCATTTCTGCAAAAGTAATTTAGCTTGCTTTTCATTTTTCATTCTTTGCTTTCCTATCCATTCTACAAGTTAGATTTCAAGAAATTAGCTAATATTTTCATTCAGTCAATAGTTCTCATTCAATATGCAATTTTAATTTTGCAAGTTAGATTTCAATTCAACAATTAGTTTTGAATTCAGTTAGTA
Organism: Pinus taeda; assembly: GCA_000404065.3. Classification (NCBI taxonomy): domain Eukaryota; kingdom Viridiplantae; phylum Streptophyta; class Pinopsida; order Pinales; family Pinaceae; genus Pinus; species Pinus taeda. The sequence goes on along the minus strand of APFE030796324.1, from coordinate 357,891 downwards.
GTTTTCATTCCATCTGCAAATTCAGTTCTCCAAAGCACTTTCAAAATTTGAAAAAATCACAAAACCAAACCAAAAACATTTCCTTTCATGCCTCGTAATAATAGGGATAACTTAGGGAAATTTTTGCCAAATACCCCCACTGCATCCAACAGCCAACCTTCCCTCTTATTCGGTGGTTGTGAACTAGAGGAACCCTTAAGTGAGCAACCAGACATATTTGAAGAACCTACAGGGGAAGAAGAAGAACCCATTCCTACCGAGCTAATGGCTGAAAACAAAAATGACAGAGGGAATAGAGAGAGAGTTGAGGGTGCCTTCCCCATCAAGGAAACCAATGGGGAAACTAAAATGAAAAATATAAACCCCTCTACCCTTCTTCATTTCCATGGCCTAACCACAAAAGACCCCGACACTTTCCTATTTGAGTTTGTTGTTATATGTCGAACCTATGACTATACAGATGATGAGCAGAAGTTGAAACTATTTCCATCTACCCTCAAGGATGTAGCTCTATGTTGGTTCATGGGTTTACCTAGGGATAGCATCACAAATTGGGCTCAAATGCAGCAAGCCTTCAACAATAAGTAGCGAGACTAAAGTAGGTCTAAGGATACTAAAGAAGAAATTTTTAGGATTACCTTAAGCAATGATGAATCCCTAGAGGATTATGAAGAAAGATTCTAGCTTAGTTACAAAAGGGCCAGGTGCACACTTGACCCATAGTCAATAAATCTGGTCCTGCTTAGGGGAGTAAGGGAAGATATTTTGGATACCCTACACTTGTTCGCAGGAGGAGATATGTACTAGTTACCCAATGAGGATATCAAGACTGTATTAGAAACCATTCTAGGGCAGCCAGGAAAAAGGGTAGGGATAGTCAACCTATGGTCAGTACATCCTCTTCCAACTCATCCATAAATTGTGAAATTAGAAGCATGCTGGAAGATTTCAAGAGTGAGATGTTGCAAACCCTTGCCTTACAAATGGACACTATGCACATTAAGAGAAAATAGGAGGAAGCAGAGAGAGCCTTGGTCATTTTTTGTCCTAGCTGCATTAGGAGGTACCCTAGGAATGAATGTCCATTAAATTCTATTGAAAACTATTCAGTCTATGAAGAAAACCACTCCATGGACAAGTTCCCTTCTTTGCCTGGACTCAAAGCTATATATCAAGGAGTTGAAGGGGTCACTGAGCAGCTCTGCTACATAAACCAAAGGAGACCTCATGGGACTAGGCCATACAAGAAGGGCATGCAAGGGTCATCCCATGCATACTAAAACCACAACTAGACCACATCCATACCTTCTTGGGGACCCCTGCTCATCCTTCCTGGTCTACACCTCCTCCTTGGTCCTTTGCATCTCAGTATCACTCCCAGCTAGCCAGCCGGTCATTTCAACCATATGCTCCACCACAATCTTAGCGGAATGCAGCACCCGAGGGGTGGAGGCCCCAATACAACAATGCTCCATCTTTCTTGCCTCCATCACCTGCCCAACCACAGTTGTTACACTATGCTCCACCCAAGGAACCCAGATGTCTTCCAATCCAAATCCGAACCCAAACAACAGACAGGCTCAACAAGTATACAATGGAGAGACATCATATCCAGCTTATGCTATGGAAATCCAGGAAATTAACATGAGGTCTGGGAGAGTTCTCTTGGATAACCAACCTCCACCTCCACCTAAGGAAGTTGAGGAAGAAAGAGAGGAAAGAATTCTTAAAGTAAATCCACCCTTTCTTGAGAGATTAACCCAACCACTCTAGCCTACCCCAAAAGAGACTAAACTTCTGGGAGAATTGAAAAAACTATGTGTAAACATTCCACTTCTCCAAGCAATAAAAGATGTATCTATTTACAATAATTTGATTAAGGAGAAGTGCTTCAAGCATCCAGGGAGGCAAAGAAGAGATGCCCCTACCATTAATGTCATTGGACAACTGTCCAACTTAATGTTCGGGTAGGTAATCTATCCAAAGTATTTGGACCTTGGAAGCCCTGTAGTAGCTGTGCACATCAATTGAAACACTATCCCACACACTTTGATCAATCTTGGGGCTACCATTAATGTGATGACCAAGGACACCATGCTCAATCTCAAACTCCAAGGTTCATTTAGAAAGACCACAATGGTCCTACAACTTGCAGACTACTCCATGGTGACCCCTGAGGGGATTGTGGAGGATGTGTTGGTCTCCATTGACTCTTGGGAGTACCCTGCACATTTCCTAGTTCTCCAGCCTAAGGCTAAGCTTACTGGTTACTCTCTCATCCTTGGGAGGCCCTGGTTGGCCACTTTCGATGCTTACATCAGCTGCAAAGCTGGGAATATGACCATCAAGAATGGGCATATGTCTAAGCAGTTAGTCCTATACCCTCCTGCCCAGCCATCTCTAGAACATGATTTACCTTTATGGCTAGAAGAGAAGGAAAAAGTTGAAGTTTATACTACCCAAATGTATACCTTAGAAACAACCATGGGAGGAGGACCATAGGATGAAGAAAATTTGATTGAACACCTGCTCCAAAGTCCAACTCCCAGTACATTGTCCCTAGAAGAAGTAGTAAAGGAAACCCAAAACAACCATCCAATTGATCTATACTTGGCTGATTCCAATCCTCTCCATGTCAAAACCATAGAATTTGGCCCTGAGAAAACTTTGAAAATAAATCCATCTCTTTCTATTCTCTAAGAGAGGAAGTTGCGCAATATGCTAAAGGAACATCTGAATGCCTTTGCTTGGATTTACAAAGAAATGAAGGGAGTACACCCCTCAATGTGTACTCACCATATTTATATCAAGGAATGTTACAAGCCAGTCCAGTAACCCCAAAGTAGGATGAATCCATCTCTTAAAGACATAGTCAACGAAGAACAACATAAATTGCTAGATGCAAGATTCATTTATCCTATCTCCGACAATGAGTGAGTCTCCCCTCTGGTGTTAGTTCCCAAGAAAAATGGTAAGTGGAGGATTTTTGTCGATTACAAGGAACTGAAAAAGCCACAAAGAAGGACCATTTCCCTCTACCTTTCATCGACCAAGTGCTAGATGGCTTGGTAGGGAAAAAGTTTTTCTCTTTCCTAGATGGATTCAAAAGGTACAACCAAATCTAGATTAGCCCGAAAGACCAGTATAAAACCACCTTCACTTGTCCTTGGGGCAATTTTTCCTATAGGGTCCTTCCTTTTGGTCTATGCAATGCTTCTTCCACCTTTCAGAGAGAAATCATGAGTATCTTTGCTGAGTTGGTCCATGATGCGGTAGAAATCTATATGGATGATTGCACGCCCTATGGGGGTGATTTCGAGGAGTTTTTGTTCAACTGAGGAAAGGTACTACACAAATGTATTGAGATGAACCTGTCTGTCAGTCTCGAGAAATGTGAATTCTTGATGACTAAAGGGACCATGTTGGGTCATTCAATATCTCAGCAAGGACTACAGGTGGACCCCAAAGAAATATATATTATCCAAAGGGTCCCACCTCCTCAAAAGTAGAGAAATGTTAGAAGTTTCCTAGGATTATTTGGATACTACCGAAGGTTCACAAAGGACTTTAGCAATTTGGCCTCTCCTTTATTTGGGTTGTTTGCCAAGGACTCTAAGTTTATAAGGTCAAAAAGTTGTCAAGAGGCCTTGGACATCCTGAAGAACAAGTTAACCACTGCCCTAATTCTCCAAGGCCCAAATTGGGCCCTTCCTTTTCATATTCATGTTGATGCCTCACACAAAGCCATAGGAGCATCCCTAGGTCAGATAGATGAAAAATTGCCTTATGCCATTTACTTTATCAGAAAGAATCTATCAAAGGTTGAACTGAACTACACAGTGACTGAAAAGGAGCTCCTGGCTGTTGTGCATTCATTGAACAAATTTAGGCATTATATTACAGGCTATCAAACATGTGTCCATACTGACCATGCTGCAATCAAATATTTAATGAATAAACCTGATGTGAATGCTCGTATTATAAGATGGTTGATTTTATTACAGCATTTTGATCTAACTATTGTTGAAAGCCTGGTAAGGAAAATTTTGTTGCAGACTTTTTTTCCAGATTAACTTTGCCTGCAGGTGAAGAAGGAATGTTTCATGACTAGTTACCAGATGAGCACTGGTTCGCCATTTCAGTTCTCTCTCCATGGCTTGCTAACATAGAAAACTATTTGGTATCTACATAGTTCCCACCGAACTTGTCCTCCAAAGAGAAAGAAAGATTATAAGGAAGAGTGCCCCCTTCACTTGGATTAGGGGCAATCTCTTCAAACTTGGCCCAGATCAAATCTTGAGAAGGTGTGTGAGGGAGGAGGAAGTCTTTGACATCCTTCTGACCTTTCATCATGGGCCTTATGGAGGTCACTTTGCAGCAAAGAGGACAACATTCAAAGTGTTACAAGTAGGCTATTATTGGCCCACTCTTCATCAGGATGTGAAAATATATACCAGTCAGTGTGATTGGTGCCAATGGATGGGAAAGCCTACTCCAAGGGATGAAATGTCTGTACAGCCTCACGTGACTTTTGAGCCATTTGACAAGTGGGGCATGGACTTCATTGGACCTATTGACCCTCCTTCCAATAAAAAAAAATGCATCATTGTGTGCACTGACTATCTGTCTAAGTGGGTTTAAAAAAAGTTAATTAAGGCAACAACAAAGGAGAAGGTGGCTGAGTTCTTAAGGGAGAATGTATTTTACAAATTTGGGTACCCTAGAGAACTGGTCATTGATCAAGGCAGCCAGCTTACCTCCAACATGATTGAATACTTGCTCATCCAACACAAGATCAAGCATAGGACCTCCACTCCCTATCACCCACAAGCTAATGGGCAAGTGGAGGTGACCAACAGAGCGATGGAAGGCATCTAGACCAAGGTGGTTAATAGTAGCAGTAAATATTGGGCAGATAGACTAGTTGAGGCCACTTGGGCCTATAATACCACCTGGAAGACCACCACTGGATTCACACCCTATGAGATGGTCTATGGGAAAAAGGCCTTGTTGTCCATTAAATATGAGTATAAACACTAAAGATGGCATCCCAACTAGATCTAGGTCTTATCAGTGCACAAAAAGAGAGATTGCTGCAATTAAATGGTTTAGATGAGTTCAAAATGTAGGCCCTCCAACACATGGAGGTAACCCAGCTTCAGAGGAAGATATGGCATGATGAAAACATCAAGGATAAAGAATTTCAAGAAGGTGATTCAGCCTTGTTATATGATTCTAGATATAAAGACTTTAAGGGCAAGTCGAGGACAAGATGGTTAGGACCTTATGTTATAGAGAGATGTCATGATAATGGATTAGTGCTTATTAGAACCATAAATGAAGAGGCCATTACTTTACTTGTTAATGGACACCAATTGAAATCTTACAAAATACCATTTTCAAAGCAAGAGTTCATTGATGGTATCAAAAAATAGTGATGGTAGTGGAGCAAGTTTCAGCGCTTGCCTCATCAAATCACTGAGAAAAAAAGAAAAATAAGGACTTAGGTGAAAACCTCCATGAGGCGCCTAAGTCCCAGTATTGGGTTGAAAACCTCTTGGGGTGACTCAATGGTGTCAAAAAAAGAAAATAGAAAACAAAAAAGGAAAATAAAAAGATCCTTGGGGAAAACCTCTCTTGAGGCACCCAGGGCAAACAACTAGGATGAAAACCTCTTATAGGCAGCCTATTTGTTTTAAAAAAAAATGGGGGAAAAAATCATGAAAATTTCTATTTGCAGGTCAGCAAGGAGGACGATCATAGAACAAAGGAGGATAAAAAAGGGACCTATTTGTAGAAATTCCCACTGTAGATCAACAGATTATGCAATATACTAAAGCAAAATACTTGATCTAATTCTAGAAACAATTATGTGGAAGCTTATTCGAATATGAGCAAGATCAATAGAACACATATAACTAATAAGGAGAAATCAATCACACATAACATAGAAGAAATAACCTCGGGAAAGCCTCAGCCCAAAACCCCAATCTCTGTATTATCATACAAGTGGAAATCTTGTCCAAGTTACAAAATGAATCAGCTCAAAAGCTATCTTGCTCTCTCTGTAATCAAACAATGAAGCTCATAGACTCAATAGACAATTATATATCCTCCTCAAGTCCTCCAAGCCCCTATTTCTTTGCGCAATTTTTCTTGGGGTCCAATGAAGCCACATGTGTGAATTGACCTTATCACACTCACTAAACAAGAAGAAGTAACAATGCAATTGTCTTGGAAAGAAATCCTTCTACATGCAAAGAATATTCACCAAGGAGTATCCTAGCAACTGATAGTACGTTGTCCCTCCATCTAATCTCAACTGGGTTTCTGTCTGAACTAACATGCATGAGTTATGTATGAGAGAATATTCAGTTATTTGAAGAGCAGTAGTTATATGTAAGCGTGCATTAATTAACTAAACTTACATTAATTTAAACAAACTGTTTAAATCAATCTAGCTCGACTTGACTCAATTAACTGAGCCAACTAATTACTACTCAAAATAGAACTCATCCTTATCTCTTTAACTGATGGATAAATTCCTCAATTAATGGAGAAACTGTTGCATGTCCTCACATAGACTTCATGTTTGATTTTTCACAACTAATTAACTCATGGTGAATTAATTAATTTATTTTCAAACAGCTGTTAAGTTCAAATTCGAATTTTACTTCCTATTATAGTTTAGGGACTAACTAAAATAGGAAGGTATCCCGAAAGGCTATTTATAGAAAATCTATTTTTAGCAATTTCACTTTTAATCCATTGTTGCTAAGTTCAACACTGGCTGAACTGCTATTTATAGCAGTGTTATTTTTAGCATTTTCTATTTTTAGCATTTCTTGTTGTTATCTTCAACACTATCACTCACATTTTTATTTTTCCACTCATTGTCATTCATCACTCCACCATTTCTTCCATTTTTTCACTCCTTTGCTTCAATTTACAGGGGGACTGTGTTTTCTACATGATCCCCTGTAAACCTACAGGATCCCCTCAAAACCTACAGGATGATCATGTAGAAATTACAGTGGCTTGGAAATCCTACAGGAAATGACCCTAGGGAAAAAAATGATCTGCTATGTCAAAGAAATAACACCCCTACATCAACATTTCATTACCATACCTATGTCCACTTTCATCACCCCTGCAGTCACCATCAAAAAAATCAATTTCAAAAAAATATATTTGTCACGGTATTCAAGAAAAAAACATGAAACAGAGAGTAGAAGGGAGAAGCACTTGAGTATGTCTCATTTCTCCTCACTCCTAGTCTTCCTCTCAATCCCTGTCACCATCCTCAAAATCTGAAGCATAGTGTATGATTAAGAGTTCTGAGGGAGAAGCAGTTACAGGACATCCTGTAGGAAATCCTATAGAAGCCTATCCCACAGAATACAAATCATGATTGCAGAAAGCTTCCAACATAATTATCCAAGAGAAGAAGGAGCTCCAAAGTAGCAGCAGCACCAACATCTTCAACACTAGGTACCTCCACATCAAAGGAATCATCAAAGAGCAATAAAAAAAAGAAGGAAAAAATAGCATGTAGCCAACACACAACAAACACCTCCAGTCTTCAACAACTGCAGCAAGGGTTAACACCAAAGGTAAGTATCTCTCTCACTCTCTCATTTGCATAATGTAGTCAAAATATGTAAAGGTTACGAGTAAGTTGGTTTATAAGAAAAAGGTGGCCAGCTAACTTGGCCACCTTCATTCAGTCGACGAAGACAAAACAATTGGTCCTCCCACACGTGGCAACAACCAAGTCAAAAAAAGGAGAAGAGTAGGAAAAAAACAATTAAGTCTACAGAGGCATTCACTGGGATTTTATTACAAGGAGGGGAAAATGATGGGTGGTAGTGGGGACCAACAGTCCAAAAATAGAAAACGTACCTCCACTGCCAGCACACCACCTCACATAACTCAACCATAAGAAGAAATATTTGTTGATCCCCATGCACTCATGCATCCATTTCCTCGAGGATCACTCTTGCAAAAGTCACTCTCATACCTAGGCCACCTACAGAAGAGGAAAACTCCATCATTTTTTTGCACAGGACTTCCTACAGGATTGCACATAGGATTCCTACAGGATACACAGAGACAGTCTACAAGATTGGCCGAGAGGAGTTTCAGAGGGGAAAACATGGGGGTTGGTCACAAAAAACACTATGAAGAGGTAGGCTTTGTAATTACTTCCCTTTTTCCAAGTGAATTGAACAAGAAATCCTCTAGTTTGAGTGAATTTGGTAGCTATGTAAGGGAATTGTCCACATAGTCATTTTAGTTATTTACTGCTGCATTTAACAATTGTATCAACCCTCTCATTTCCTCAAAATTCACAAACCAAGATGACAAGAGGGTTTATTAGGAGGGAGCCCATTAACACTAGGGGTGATTTTAGGGGCGAATTTTCGCCCTTTGGCGAAATTAAGGGGTTTTAAATTTTTAGTGGGCGAATAGTTTGTATCATAGTACATTTTTATAAATCACCTCAAATAGCCCACCTTATTTTAAGGGAGAGGGTTAAAAAGGTAAATTTAGCCCTTGAAATTAGGAGTTACAACCTTCCATTCGTCCATTTTCAAGAATAGGTTTTATTTAAGTGAATCCATTCGCCCATTTTCAAGAATAGGTTTTATTTAAGTGAATCCTATGGGCCAAAGGCCCAAGTACCATATTTATAAAAGAGGTATGGTAAATTAATAAAAATATAAATAAATGAGAGGTATGGTAAATAAATAAAGCATTTTTTATATTTACTCCCTAAGTCACCTTATATACATGCAAGGGTGTAAACAAATAAAAATATAAGTAAAGTGGAGGTATGGTAAATAAATAAAACGTCTTTTTATACTTACTTGAAAAGGTATGGTAAATAAATAAAAATATAAATAAAATAGACGCATGGTAAATAAATAAAGCCTCTTTTTATATTTATATTTAGTCCATAACCCTCATTCTATTTATGAAGGCTCAGGAAAGATGTTTTATTTAAGTGAATCCTATGGGCCAAATACCATATTTGTAAAAGAGGT
>APFE030796324.1:328605-348385 GCA_000404065.3 Pinus taeda | reverse complement strand
CATCTTAAGGTGAATGGTTAAAGAATAGACATTGGACAAGTATATTTGTATACTTCTGTTTTAAACTAAAACAAATCTAGGGCTAAAAGGAATGGATTGATTGCACTAGTCATCCTTCTATAACTTTCCAACATAAGCTGGAGTAAACAGATTATAATTTGGGTAATTTTTCTAACTTCAAACAGGAACATACTTGTGTATTGGCAGGGTGGTTACGAGGTCCCTAGAAGTGATGAATTTGAATTTTTCTTGGTTTTATATATAGTATTAGGTTTTTTCTCATTCTTTCTGTGAATGGCACGGGTGAATTTTATCTTACACCGACTAGGTTATCCATATGTAATTTCGGTAATTTTGATTTCAAAAGATATTTTAAAGAAATGCAATGATTTCATTTGTGTATTCAATAAACACAAGATTTTATAATTGAGCAAAATATTCGCCATGCCTGGTGAGAGATTCGCCAAAAAATTATATATACATATCATATTATTGATAAAATCACCTTCCATTTTTCCTATATACCATGGAGATTCGCCCATTTATTATACATGTAAATGTAGGGGGCGTTCTTAAAATTTTCCCTGATTAACACTGTGAGAATTCAACAACAGCCTCAGGTGCTAGAAATCTTCACAAGGCATAATTGGATGGGGTATTTCAAAAAATTAAGAGGGTATGATGATGAAGTGGCCCAAGAATTTGCTCTCTCCCTCATTCCACTTACTAGAGTCCATGCCACTATTGTGGTAAGAGGCCTCTCCATAGATCTCACCCCAGAACTCATCAGCAAAGTTACCACACTACCCCTAGGAGTACCATGGAGGAAGGAAGACAGCCAGATTTCCAAGAGGAAATTGTTTTTAGAAGGTGAGGAACCCATTGAAGAAAGGAATGGAGTAAGGAGAGCAAGCCTGCCATATCCCTGGAATGAGGTGAACTACCAACTTATCAAATCCATATCATGTGATGGTAGGTATGTGTGGTCTATGGATATCACTTTAGGCTTCTTGAAGAGTTGAGGTTTGGAGTAGAAACACCTCCTCACCACAGGCTCAACATACCATACTTACTTTTGCAATCACTAATAGACACAAGCATAAAGGTGCAAGAGGGAAATTACCAACAATTAGCTCATCATGGGTTAATCGGAATCATCATAGAAGATGCCCTCCAAAACCTCAGAATTCCTATCCAATGGTCAATTTTCAGAGACATGCAAACAAAGGAGGACATCAAGGCTCTCACATATGATGTTAGTCCTACTATCAGTGAAAAGGATGAGGAAGAGACTAAAGCAGAGGAAGAAGAAGCAAATCAAGGTGAAGATGAGATAGATGAGGAGGAAGATGACAAAGAAGAAACTGATCAACAAGATGAGGAGCTATAAGGAGAAGAGGAGAGGAAAAATAGAGAGGAAAAGGACAATGAAAAAGAGGAGGCAGAAGACAAGGAGGAGTCACATAGGGTGTTTCCAAAGGCCACTGGGAGAGAAGCAGTCGCTGCTCTCACTGTTCTTAGCACCCCTATCAAACAGAAAGGCAAAAGACAGAGGCAGACCCCCTTATATTTCAGGACAAGGAAAAGCACAAGGATAAGGCAGGTGAAACCCCAAACACCAACCAAAATTCCCATTGTGATTAAGGACTCACCTAAACAACAGGAGAAAATGCCTCCTCCTAAGTCTCGTAACACCTATGTGAGAAGGCCTATAACTAGATCCACCTCATCAAAAGGAAAAGAAATCCTACATAATACACTGCAGGATCTATAGGAAGCTGAAGCAGTCCTACATGATACTCTGTTAAACCTACAAGAGACTCAAAAATTGGATAAGGAGGGAAGCCTACAAAAAGAAACCAAAGAAGAACCCAAAGTTAAAGGAACCTAGCCTCCAACCTAACCTTGACTCTTACTACATATTTATTGAAGGGGGCAGGGTCACTCCACAAAAATTTTCTATTCCACTATTCTTTGAGCTTGAGAAGGAGAGAGTGAGAACTCATCGATGGATGCAGATTTCCGAATCCAAGGGGGTGGAAGACATTGGTCACATGGAGGAGAAGCTCAAGGAGATGGGAAGAGAATTAAGTAGCTTGAGAGACAGAGAGGCCATAATGAGAAATCAGTTAAAGACAAAAAATGCATGGTTGAAAGGAAAACTGCAAGAAAGAGAGAAACAATTAGCATGTATGGCCAGTTTCTCTCTGGAAGTGATCCAGTGTAGGATTCCAGCTAAATCATATGCCCTATACCTTAAGGAACAATGGATGCAATTCCAAATTAAGACCCTAGCATAGAGGGGAACTATGCCATTTCAGGACTACATGCAGTTCATTGATCTTTGTGATCAGAGCACACTAGAAGATAGGGCCAAGATGTCTGAGTTTTATTTGCATAATATGGCCTTAATAGACATGAATGTATGGGACCCTAATGCCAAGCTAGGATATTTATAGTTGATGGCTTTGGCATCATGGATGAACCATGAGGAAGCAAGGGCTGTAGAAATGAAAAGGATATTGGTAAGAGAACAAACAGAGCCCCTTATGATCAAAGCTAAAATTTCCAATCCAATGGCCCTCATCAACACACATAATTTAATTGCAAATGATCCTCAGCTTGCACCCAGGTATATTGTTGCCCAAGAGCAAGAAATTTCATATTTTGAGGACATGTTCAGGTTTTTAGGGGATGACAACATACATGCTTGCCTCAGGATATGGAACACATTGCCATATAGTTTAAAGATAAGAGAGTACCACTCTCCTCAAAGAATGAGAGAAGCACTGAACAGGACACCCATGTACAAGAAATCTATGCAAAGTCTCAAAGTTAATTGGATTGGCTTGAAGCTCAGTCCACCACCACACTTACGAATGATAGAAGGAAGGAAGGAAAAAGAAGAAAAGAGGTAGTGGGAGGAGGTAGAAAAGAAAGTAGGTTTCTATGAAAAAGAAGAGGAAACCAAAACAGAGGCATGGGATGTCAGGGAGGCCACTAGAGCCATGAAAGATATCGATATTGATTGAGTTGCTCAGAGGATGAGTAACACTTTCAATAGGGGCGTGATGATGAGCCTCATAATTGGGTAATTATATGGGCCTTAATTCACCTACTAGCTTAGTCAAACCAACTTTTCTCACAACTTATTACATGTTTTTTATTATATTTTGTTTATGAGATGAGTTAGAGTGGGATATCATGCCTACTGGACTAATATGCATTGAATGTAGGTTTGACGGAGGAAATCAAGGAATTATGGAAAAGACTAAGGTTGAAACTTGAACGAGACAAGGGAGAGGGATTGTAGGAGGTAAATCCTCCTCATCTACTTCTCCCCCATTCGAATATTCCTCCATTTATCACAACAACTCAGAGTGCAAACAACCAAGTCATGAGGATTAGAAGGCAGTGAAGCAAGTGAGAGACAAAAAGCTAGTTTATCTCAATTTTGGGAGCTGAGCCTCCCTAATTTTAAGGAAGTCGTTGGGGAATTTAGTTGCATAAGTAGAGAGGCCTAGAGCCTCATTAGGATTCAAATTTTTGTTGTAAAACTCTAAGCTATTTTCGAGCTCCAAACTTGTGGAATATTTTTATGTAATTTTTTGTTTTGGTAGTAAGAATGAGTTATGTTTTGAGACAACGTTGAGTTAACTCAAAGGGCTGAAGCTCTTGGGTTAGGGCCCAACCCTAGCAGCCAAGGCTCCTCTTTTGTATATGTAAGTTTATCTTAGCTTCATAGCTTCATTGTTAATTTGTCTTTAGAGGTATTTTCATTACAAGTAGTGTAGATTTGATTGGTTGTTTATTAGTTTGCTTCCATTTGTGCCTTATCTCCGTAGTAGGTTGGAAGGGATAAAATAAGCACCACAAGGCTGTCAGTAGGTGTACTGGCCTCACTTCTTCCCTCTGGGATCATGATTTGAGGAAGGGGCCCTTATGCAGCCCCAAAAACACAATTTTCTATTTCTTTCATAAGCTTTAGAGTTTAATATATTTAATCTATCATTTGATCATTTTTTCAAAGTAGGATTGCATTTCCATCTCTCCTATCTTCATTCTTGCAGTAGATCTCATCCTTGATTCCATTCCTTTCAGCTACTTTCCTCATGCATAAGGTAGACAATTAATTCATTAATTATGTTTTTCTAGCTTATGAGAATGCTTCTTGTTTACATGACTTTTTGGAAATTATACATGTTTGATGCAAAGAGGGTTCTTCAGGGGAAGATAAAGACCTCATAGCGAGCAATCACTTTCCAATTCACCCACCATAATCATTCCTTGCTTTCACCACTGCCTTCACTAATTTCATCATTTTATGTAGAAATCCTTCCAAGCACATTGAGCGAATCCAACCATCTCCTAACCTTGTTGTTGACTTCTGAGTGATCCTAGGTCTCTTCTCACTCCATTACACCCATCAACCACCTTCCCTAAGCTTTCCATCACCTCAAACACCAATCATTTTTCTCACAACTGCATCATATAGAAATACGGGGAATCTTGTAGGTTTCTAGTACATCCTATAGGTTTTCCTATAGCGGCCTCTTATGAGGCTGAATTGAGGGAAAACCTCTAGAAAGCCCCCAAAGGTCACCCAAGGGTCTCCCACACCATCCATCCATCTCCTAAACCTTCCATCCATCCTCAAACATCCTTAAACCACCTGCCACATCACCACAAGAGATTAGTTTGCATATTTGATTTTGCATGAAAAGAACAAAAAGACAAAAACAAAGTTATTTCAGTCCCTTTACTTGAAAAATAGTGATGTTTGATGATTTTAACTTCCATACTTAGACAGTATCATTTGGTTCATGTTAATTTAACATTATTTCAAATCATCGTTTCTTAGTAGTTAATTAGGAAATGGTGTGATTTAGCATTGAATTTCGGTATTTTCCATTATTGCAATAGATCAACTCTCTCTTAGAGTAGATTCCCATTTCTTTCATCAAGAAACCAAGATCCTTATGAATTTATGGAATTATGGCTTGAAAACCCCCAATGGTCTCTCGCCAGCTGAACAAGTGACAAAAGGAAAAACCACCACTTTTACTTGTGTATACAGAACTGTCACCTCCAAGTTTGTACAAACCCCGGGTTGATAAAGTAAATTTGGTAGCCTAGGAGTTGTAGCATTCTTACAACAATATTGGTGCTGATCTGGATTTAAATAGGAATGCAACAAATTACAAAGATAACCATAAATACAGAGATACATCAAAAATAACACTTCATTTCATTAATGTAAAATATTGAAATATGCTTACAAATAGAAATGGAAATAAACTAGCTTGGGTGATGGTGGCTTATCTATGAGGAGAGATGTGGTGGCTACACACCTCTGAACTGTCTTACAATGAGGCTCAAAGGCCTATTTGTTGTTGAGAAATAATGGAAAACCCTAAACATCCAAAACCCTAACCCTAGGAGATGAAGCATCAAACTATGGGCCCCGTTTTGGGTAAATTGGTACATCAACTTCCCGGGGTCGTAACTTTGGAATCTGATCTCCATTTGATGTGCACAATACCTCATTAGAAAGATCTATATGAGGACTACAACTTTCCCTGGGTTGTAACTTTCGCATCCGATCTTCATTTGACACACACAATACCTCATTAGAAATATCTATTCGAGGACTACAACTTTGAGATGAGCATCACCAGTCCATGGACCCATGTTGCTCCTATTTTTCCCAAAAAAAACATCGTTTAGGGCCTCAAAATGGCTCCAGAAGTCCAAGACACGAAAAAATGCCAAAAATAGTAAATTTTGCTATAAACAAGGAAACTCAAAAATTGAAAAAAACAATGGTGGGGATCCAAGTGGAATTGGTGGGTGGCCACCAATATCCACCTGGATCATTCCTTCCCCCTTAGGAAGCAATGGTCCCCATTGCGTTGAGATCCTCCATGAGATGAGGAAACTTCTGCTAAACTTGGTCCCTGGTGAGTCACTTGCCCTGGTGAAGGAGTTTGCCTGCTTTGACAACTCGATATAGTTGGATCTTCTGCTGGCAAGTGTGCATGATCTGTGCGTCCATGATCCGATCAGTTGCAGCTTGTTCCATGTAATCTATATTTAACTATGTTGGTGTGAGATGTTCTGTAATGTTGAATGTGTCTAGCAATGGTGGAAAGTATGGCCGAAGGCGATCCATATTGAACATTGATTGCAGACCAAGGAATGGGGGAATGTTGAGCTCAAATGCATTTTCTCCCATAGCCTTGGTAATGGTGTAAGGACCATATCAAAGTGGTTTGAGTTTCCGATAGGCTCTGGTAAGGTATTCCTTTTGCAAATGCAACCAGATTTTGTCGCCTACCTGAAACTTGTGTAGCATCCAATGTTGATCATGTCGCTACTTGTACTTGGAATTTGATTTCTCCATAATGTCATGGAACTGTTGGTGAATATGTTGGATGTGATCAATGAAGTTGTTTGCCTTATCTGTTTCAGAATGGACATGAGCCGAATCTGCCCGAGTAGTTGCAAATGGAATGACCACATTAATGTGACATAGTGGTTGGAATTTGAAGCCCACCTAACAAGGGTTGTGGCCAGTCGAGCTATGGAGAGCTCAGTTATAATTGCGCAGAACATATGGGAGGCTCTCATCCAATGTGCATGGATGCTTTGAGTTGTACATGCGCAAAATGTGTACGATCATCCTGTTGACAACCTTTGTCTTGCCATCAGTTTGGGGATGGAAGGTTTTGGACTTAGTGAGTTTGGTGTCTAACATCGACTAGAGACTAGACTAGAATGTAGTGAGGAACCTGCTGTCGTAATCTGAGATGATAGACTGTGGGATCCCAAAGTGTACCCACACTCATTCAAAGAAGAGTTTAGCAGTGGCTTCTGCTGTGACATTCTTCTTGCAGCCCACTATAATGGTCGTCTTTGAGAACCTGTCAATGACCACAAATACACAACCATTTCCATGCTTGGTAGTAGGAAGGGCTGACATGTAATCCATGGAGATGGATTCCCAAGGTCAACTAGGGGTAGGCAGTGGAGTATAGAGGCCTTGCTTCTTGATGGTCAGTTTGGCAATGGCATAAGTAGTGTAGAATCTGATATCCTATCGAAGATTTAGCAAATAGAAATACTTATGCAGTACTGCCACTCTTTTCTCGACCCCAAAATTCCCAGTAGACCGACTGTAGTGTGCTTCCCAAATCATCTTGGCATGCTCACTTGAAGGAACACAAAGGTGACCCAGGTGGCATAACAGGGCATCCTGGAGATGAAAATCTGGAACATGCTAACCCTCCAAGACTGTATGGTATGTGTGGCCAAATTCTGGGTCGCTTTTGTAGAGAAGTGGTCAATCAGAAGTCTCGTGCCCACAAGAGTTGAGCATGGTGGTTAACGCCATGATCGGTGGTCGACTGAGGTAATCTGCAACATTATTGGTGCTACCCTTCTTATACTTGATATTCAAATGGAATTGTTGTAGGTATGTGGACCACTTTTGATGGTGATCAGTCTACAACTCCCTTGGGTCTGTATGAACTACAGGGGCCGGTGGTCTATGTCGATGACCATTTCGTTCCCCAAAATGTAATGCTTCCATTGTCGGTAGGCCTGCACAATGGAATACATCTCTTTGTCATAAGTGGGATACTTCTGGACTGTGTCTGAAAGTGTCTCACTATGATATGCCACTAGATGCCTGTGTTGAGTAAGGACTTCCAAAATAGAATAGTCAGACACATCTTTCTTGATCTTAAATGGTTGTTGCAAGTCTGGTAATGTGAGCACTAGTGTCGAGCAAAGACAATGTTTCAACTCTATGAATGCCTTATGTTGAGACTCAGACCAAAATAAATTTTCTTTTGCTCCTCCCTTGGTGACTTGATCCAAGGGCCAAGTGATATGAGAAATCCCAACACGAACTTGCAGTAGAAGTTAGCAAGACCTGGAAAACTGTGGAGCTCTATCAAAGTGGCTGGAGATGGCCAATCCTGAATGATTGGATCTTCAATAGATCCATATGCACCCCCTATTCATCAATAATGTATCCTAGATACTGAACTTGGGTCATTCCAAAAGTGAATTTCTCCAAATTGG
Source organism: Pinus taeda (assembly GCA_000404065.3). NCBI lineage: Eukaryota > Viridiplantae > Streptophyta > Pinopsida > Pinales > Pinaceae > Pinus > Pinus taeda. The sequence continues at coordinate 340,297 of APFE030796324.1, read as the reverse complement.
CACATAACTTGTGTTGCCATAGTGTTTGGAGAACCTTTCGGATGTGGTGGAGGTGCTCTTCCCAACTCTAGTTGAAGATCAAGATGTCATTCAAGTATACCACTACAAATGAGTTGGTGAATGGCCACAAGATATCATCCATTAGCCTCATAAAGGTTGTAGGAGCATTTTTCAACCAAAAAGGGATAACCAACCATTCGAAAAGGCCCTCCTTAGCTTTGAAGGTAGTCTTCCACACATCAGAGGGTTCGATTGGTACATAGTGATATCCTGACTTCAAATCGATCTTACTGAAATATTTTCCCCCCTTTAGTTGGTCCAGAAGTTTATCAATCTGTGGGATCATGTACCTATTCTAGACACTGATCTTGTTCAGTGCCCGATAGTCAATACAGAGTCTCCAAGTCTCATCCTTCCTCTATAACAACACGATCGAGCTCCCACAGGGTGATGAACTTGGTCGGATGTGGCCTTTCTGCAACAGCTCCCGAATCTGCCTCTTGATTTCATCGTTCTCTAGAAGGGAGCATAGATATATTGGTCCACTGGGTAGCAACGCACCTGGGGTCAGTTTGATGGAGTGCTTGACTTGACAATGCGGAGGAACCCCTGTGGGGAGGTGAAGATGTCCTTGTACTCCTCCACGACCTTGTCCATCTATAGTTGTCGTGCGGAGTGGCCCTGTCTGGAGGTCATGGCCACCATCTTCTTATTTTCTTGAGGACGTAGCATCAGGAAAACAAATTTCTTGGTTTTGGAAATGAGCTTACTGCATTTTTTTGCAGTAACCAAAGAGATGTCAGTAGGCGGTGCTACCTTCGGTATCCTATACAACTGATTTCCCAAAGTAACAATAACAACAGGAGGCCTTGACTCATATATAGCACATCGCTTCCACAAGTATGGTTGGCCTAATAATACATCACAAACATCAAGGGGAGAAATGTCACATAATATCTCATCCTTGAAGGGCTTGATGTTGTATGGAAGGTGACATTGTTGGCTCACGTGAAGATCCCGTCCTTGGTGAAGCCACCCGATGGTGTACGGGTGTGGATGTCTTGTGGTCAGTAAGCCGAGCTACTTCATGACCTCTACTGAAATGAGGTTCTTTTGGCTCCTGCTATTAACAATGAACTATAGCGGGGAGCCCTTTACCCACATCTAGGAGTGGAAGATGCGCTCTTCCTCCTCTAGACCTTCCGATTCCTCCTTCTGGATCTTCATGGTGGCAATGATGGAATTGGGCTCCACATTGATAATCTGCTTCCCTTTGTCATTCCCTTTATCGTGTTTTGACTCAGAGTCTAAACATGCATTTGATTCTGAAGACTTCAGCTCATCCACCAGTGACTGATTGGCCCAACACTCACTTGTGTTGTGAGTGGAGCTCTTATGGAATTCACACCACTTTCCCATGTCCTTCTTCAGCTTCGTAGTGTTTTTCTTTGTTTGCGGCTTTCACGGGTTTTCCTGGGCCACCTCACCTTGGCTTTGTCCTTTGTTCAGCGGTTTGGGGGCGCCTTTCCCTTACTTCAGATTTGTAGATCCAAAGTCTCACTTCTTCTATTTAAACTTTTGCTTGATCTTGACAGCGTATCGGTACGCCGTGCCAAGTGAGGAGATGTCCAAGAACTCCATCTCGTCCTAGATGTACCTATGTAGGGAACTGCAGTATTTGAGTACCAAATGCAGCTCAAAATCCTTGATACCCAACTTTGTGCGAAGGGTATTAAAATTATTGGTAAACTCCAACATGTCTTGGTCACTTCCTTGCCACAGCGTGGTCCACTTTATGTATTTATCTTCATAGATTTTGACATGGTAGTACTACTCCTTGATGGCATTCTAGAATGAATTCCAAGTCGGTACGGATAAAAAAAGTGAGGTCGTACTTTCATCCTTCTACTCACAGTAGGTTTCCCACCAATCCTTGACGTGGGGGGACTATGAGAAGAGAGAAAGTAATCTTTTCCTGGCCAGAAAAATCATGAACAAAAAAATACCCTTCTAGCAAATTTAACCATTTATCTACAACGTCTGCATCTATCTGACCCTCAAATATTGGAATGTCAAAGTTAACTTGTACCATAAAGGGTGTGGCACTTCCAGAGTAGTTGCTAGAAGTAGATTTGTCACCCCTGGGTAGCCACTGAAGGATCTGGGAAAAGTTTTCCATCATTGTGTTCCTTTGTCGCTCGAGGACCTCTTCAAACAAGATTTTGATAGGATCTCCTGCCCCCTCGTCTTTCTTTTCATCCGCCCTGGGAGGCCGTCGGGATTTACAACACTGGTCTTGCAAAGGTTCTACCAATTCAATCCCTAACTCCTTATATCCTAACCTCGTTGTGGACATGCAAAGAAAAACAGAGAAAGAGTAGACCCCCTCTGATACCACTGATCCGGATTTAAATAGGAATGCAAAAAATCAAAAATATAACCATAAATACAGAGATACAATAGAAATAATACTTAATTTCATTAATGTATTATGTTGAAATATGCTTACAAACAGAAATGGAAGTGAACTAGCTCGAGTGATGGTAGTTTATCTCTAAGGAGAGATGTGGTGGCTACATGCCTCTACACTATCTTACAATGAGGCTCGAAGGCCTATTTAATGTTGAGAAACAATGGAAAACCCTAAACATCGAAAACACTAACCCTAGGAGATGAAGTGCCAAACTATGGACCCCGTTTTGGGTAAATTGGTACATCAACTTTTGGCAGTCATAACTTTGGCATCTGATCTTTGTTTGATGTGCACAATACCTCGTTAGAAAGATCTATCTGAGGAATACAACTTTTTGGGGGTCGTAGCTTTGGCATCTGATCTCTGTTTGACGCACAAAATACCTCGTTAGAAAGATCTATCCTAGGACTACAACTTTGGGATGAGGAACATGAATCCATAGACCCATGTTGCTCCTAGTTTTCCCAAAAAACGTCGTTTAGGGCCTCAAAATGGCTCCAAAAGTTTAGGACCTGAAAAACTAACAAAAATAGTAAATTGTGATACAAATAAGGAAACTAAAAAATTGAAAGAAATAATGGTGGGGGTCCAAGTAGAATTGGGGGTCCAAGTAGAATTGGCGGGTGGCCACCAATATCCACCTGGATCATTTGTCCTCCCTTAGGAAGCAATGGTCTCCATTGCATTGAGTTCCTCCATGAGATGAGGAAACTTCTACTGAACTTGGTCCCTGGTGAGCCACTTTCCCTGGTGAAGGAGTTGGCCTGCTTTGACAAATCGATATAGTTGGATCTTCTACTAGTGAGTGTGCTTGATCTGCATGTCCATAATCCGATCAGTTGCATCTTGTTCCATGAAATTTGGATTTAACTCTATTGGTGTGAGGTATTATGCAATGTCAGATGTGTCTAGTAATGGTGGAAAGTATGGTCAAAGGTAGTCCACATTGAACACTGGGTGCAGGCCAAGAAATGGGAGAATTTGAGCTCAAATGCATTGTCTCCCACAACCTTGGTAATCATGTAAGGATCATATGAGAGTGGTCTGAGTTTCCAATAGGCTCCGGTAAGGCATTCCTTTTGCAAATGCAACCAGACTTTGTCACCCACCTAAAACTTGTGTGGCACCCAATGTTGATCATGTCGTTGCTTGTGCTTGGTATTTTATTTCTCCAGAATGTTGTGGACCAGGTGGTAGATATGTTGGATGTGCTCAATGAAGTTGTTTGCCTTATTAGTTTCGAACTGGACATGAGCCGAATCTGCCTGAGTAGTTACAAATGGCATGGCCACATCAATGGGACATAGTGGTTGGAATCCCAAGCCCACCTAAAAAGGGTTGTGGCCAGTCGAGCTATGGAGAGCCCAATTATAGTTGTGCTGAACATAGGGGAGGATCTCATCCCAAGTGCGTGGATGCTTTGAGTTGGACAAGCGTAGAATGTGTACAATCATCCTATCGAGAACCTCTATTTGGAGATTAGTTTGGGGATGGAAGGGTGTGGACTTAGTGAGTTTGGTGTCCAACATCGACCAGAGACTTGAACAAAATGTACTAAGGGAGATGCTATCCCGATCTGAGATGATAGACTGTGGGATCCTGAAGTGTACCCACACTCTTTCAAAGAAGAGTTTAGAAGTGGCTTCTACTATGATATTCTTCTTGTAGGCTGCCATAATGGCCATCTCTGGGAACCTGTCATTGACCAAAAAAAACAATCATTTCCATGTATAGTAGCAAGAAGGCCCGACATGTAATCCATAGAGATGGATTCCCAAGGTCAATTAGGGGTTGGTAGCGGAGTATAGAGGCCTTAATTCTTGATGGTCGGTTTGGAAATGGCCTAGGTAGTGCAGGATTTGATGTACTTCCCGACATCATGTCGAAGATTCGACCAATAGAAATACTTCTACAGTCTTACCACCATTTTCTCGACCTTGAAAGGCCCAACAACCCGATTGTAGTGTGCTTCCCAAATCATCTTGGCATGCTCGCTTGAAGGAACATAAAGGTGACCCAGGTGGCATAACAAGGCATCCTGGAGGTGAAAATCTGGAACATGCTAAGCCTCCAAGAGTGTCTGATATGTGTGGCCAACTTCTGGGTCACTTTTGTAGAGAAATGGCCAATCAGAATTCTCGTGCCCACAAGAGTTGAGCATGGTGGTTAACACCATGATCGATGGTCGATTGAGGAAATCTGCAACATTATCGGTGTTGCCCTTCTTATACTTGATATTCAAATGGAATTGTTGCAGGTATGTGGACCACTTCTGGTGGCTATCATTCTGCAACTTCCCTTGCATCTGTATGAATTGCAGGGATCGATGGTTTGTGTGGATGATCGTTTCCTTCCCCAAAATGCAATGCTTCCATTATCGGTAGGCCGGCACAATGGAATACATCTCATTGTCATAAGTGGGATACTTTTGGACTGTGTCTGAAAGTGTCTCACTGTGATATGCCACTAGATGCTTGTGTTGAGTAAGGATTTCCCCAATAGCATAGTAAAAGGCATCTGTCTCGATCTCAAATGGTTGTGGCAAGTCTGGTAATGTGAGCACTGGTGCTTTGCAAAGGTGATGTTTCAACTCTATGAATGCCTTCTGTTGAGATTCAGACCAAAACAATTTTTCTTTCTCTCCTCCCTTGGTGACTTGACTCAAGGGCCAAGTGATATGAGAAAATCCCAACATGAACCTGTGGTAGAAGTTGGCAAGACCAAGAAAGTTGCGGAGCTCTGTCAGAGTGTTTGAAGATAGCCAATCCCAAATGAATTGGATCTTGGCTAGATCCACATGCACCCCCTGTTCATCAATAATGTATCCCAGATACTGAACTTGGGTCATGCCAAAAGTAAATTTTTCCAAATTGGCACATAACTTGTGTTACCGCAGTGTTTGGAGAACCTGTCGGATGTGGCGAAGGTGCTCTTCCCAACTCTAGCTAAAGATTAGGATGTCATCCAAAGATTCCACTACAAATGAGTTGGTGAATGTTCGAAAGATGTCATCCATTAGCCTCATAAAGTTTGCAGGAGCATTCATTAACTCGAAAGGCATAACCAACCATTTGTAAAGGCCCTCCTTGGCTTTGAAGGAAGCCTTCCACACATCGAAGGTTTTGATTGGTACCTGGTGATATCTTGTCTTCAAATTGATATTGCTGAAATATGTTTCCCCCTCAATTGGTCTAGAAGGTTATCAATTCATGGGATTGGGTACCTATTCCAGACAATGATATTTTCTAGTGCCTGATAGTCAATACAGAGTCTCCAAGTTCCATCCTTCTTCTGTACCAACATGATCAGGCTCCCACAGGGCGATGAACTCTATCGGATGTGACCTTTGTGTAGCAGCTCCTGAATCTGCCTCTTGATTTTATCATTCTTGAGAATGGAGCACCGATAGATTGGTCCACATTGGGAAGCGGCACACCTGGGGTCAGATCGATGGAGTGTTTGACCTGATAGTGTAGAGAAACACCTAGGGGGGAGGTGAAGATGTCCTTGTACTCCTCCACAACCTTGTCCATCTATAGTTTTTGTGCGGAGGGGCCCTGTCTAGAGGTCATGGCCACTGTCTTCTTCTTTCATTAAGGGCGTATCATCAGGAAAACAAATTTCTCGGTTTTGGAAATGAGCTTACTGCATTGTTTTGTAGTAACCAAAGAGATGGCGGTAGGCAGTGCTACCTTTGGTATCCTATACAACTTATTTCCCAAAGTAGCAATAATAACATGAGGCCTTGACTCATATACAACATGTCGCTTCCACAAGTATGGTTGGCCTAATAATACATCACAAACATCAAGGGGAGCAACGCCACGCAATACAACATCCATGAAGGGCTTGATGTTGTATGGAAGGTGACACTGTTGGCTCATGCGAAGATGTTGTCCTTGGTGAACCCACCCGATGGTGTACAGTTGTGGATATGTTGTGGTCGATAAGCCCAGCCACTTCGCGACCTCTGCCGAAATGAGGTTCTTTTGGTTCCTGCTGTCGACAATGAACAATAGTAGGGATCCCTTTACCCGCATCTAGGAGTGGAAGAGGCGCTCTTCCTCCTCTGGATATTCAGGTTCCTCTTTCTGGATCTTTATGATGGAAATGGTGGTGTTGGGCTCTGCATTGATAATCTACTTCCCTTTGTCATTCCCTTTATCGGGTTCTGATCCAGAGTCTGAACATGCATCTAATTCCAAAGACTTTAGCTCGGCCATGAGTGGCTTCTTGGCCCGACACTCACTTGTGTTGTGAGTGGAGCTCTTGTGGAATTCACACCACTTTCCCGTGTCCTTCAGCTTCGCAGTGTTTTTATTTGTTTGCGGCTTTGGCAAGTTGTCCTGGGCCACCCTGCCTTAGATTTTTCCTTTGTTCATTGGTTTAAGGGTGACTTTCCCTTGCTTCTAATTTGCATATCCAAAGTCTCGCTTCTTCTGTTTAAACTTATGCTCGATCTTGCCAGCATATCGGTACACCGTGCCGAGCGAGGAGATGTCCAAGAACTCCATCTCGTCCTGGATGTACCTGTGTAGACAGCTGCAGTATTTGAGTACCAAATGCAGCTCATAATCCTTGATAACCAACTTTGTGCGAAGGGTATGAAAAATATTGGTAAACTCTGGCACGTCTTCATCCCTTCCTTGCCACAGCATGGTCCACTTCATGTATTTATCCTCATAGATTTTGACAGGGTAGTACTGCTTCTTGATGGCATTCCAGAATGAATTTCAGGTTGGTGTGGTTGAAAAAAGTGAGGTCGTACTTCCATCCTTCTGCTTGCAGTAGGTTTCCTACCAATCCTTGACGTGGGGGGTGACTTTGAGAAGAGCAAAAGTAATCTTTTCCCAGTTGGAAAAATCATGAACAAAAAAATATCCTTCTAGCTGATTTAACCATTTATCTACAATGTTTGCATCTATCTGACCCTCAAATATGGGAATGTCAAAGTTAACTTGTACCATAAAGGGTTTGGTGCTTCCAGAGTAGTTGGTAGAAGTAGATGTGTCGCCCCAGGGTAGCTGCTGAAGGATCTGGGTAAAGTTGTCCATCCTCACGTTCCTTTGTCACTCGAGGACCTCTTCGAGAAAGACTTTGATAGGATCTCCTGCCCCCTCGTCTTTCTTCTCATTCACCATGGGAGGCCATCGGGATTTGTGAGGTTGGTCTTGCAAAGGTTCAACTAGTTCAAGCCCTAACTCCTTATATCCTGACCTTGTTGGGGACATGCAAAGAAAAACAAAGAAATAGAAGACACCCTCTAATACCACTGGTTCGGATTTAAATATGAATGCAACAAATTACAGAGATAATCATAAATACAAAGATACAACAGAAATAATACTTCATTTCATTAATGTAAAATACAAAAATATGTTTATAAATAGAAATGGAAATAAACTAGCTTCGACGATGATAACTTATCTCTGAGGAGAGATGTGGTAGCTATATGCCTCTAAACTGTCTTACAATGAGGCGCGAAGGCCTATTTATTGTTAAGAAACAATGGAGAACCCTAAACATCCAAAACCCTAATCCTAGGAGATGAAGCGCCAAACTATGGGCCCCGTTTTGGGTAAATTGGTACATCAACATCCCGGGGTCGTAACTTTGGCATCTGATCTCCGTTTGACGTGCACAATGCCTCATTAGAAATATATATCTGAGGACTACAACTTTGGGGTGAGAAACATCAATAGTTTTCCCAAAAAACATGGTTTAGGGCCTCAAAACAGCTCTGGAAGTTCAAGACCCGAAAAACTACCAAAAATAGTAAATTGTGCTACAAATAAGGAAACTGAAAAATTGAAAGAAACAATGGTGGGGGTCCAAGTAGAATTGGCGGGCAGCCACCAATATCCACTTGGTTCAGGTGCTGATCAGGGATGGTGGTACTAGGATCTGCATCAATGACTTGCTTCCCTTTGTCAGTTCCCTTATCGAGTTCTGATTTAGAGTTGGAACCTATGTCTGATTCAAAATCCTTTAGCTTGGCAACCAGTGACTGCTTGGCATGATAGTCACTTGTATTGTGAGTGGAGCTCTTATGGAACTCACACCATTTTCCTGTTTCCTTCTTCATCTTCATGGTGTTTTTCTTTGTTTGCGGCTTCAAAAAGCTATCCTGGGTAGCCTCGCCTTGGCTTGGTCCTTTGTTCTGTGGTTTGGGGGCACCTTTTCCTTGCTTTGGATTTGCAAATCCAAAGTCTCGCTTCTTCTGTTTAAACTTCTACTCAATCTTGACAGCGTACCGATACGTCGTGCCAAGCGAGGAATTGTCTAGGAACTCCATCTCATCCTAGATGTACTTTTGTAGACATTCATGATACTTGAGCACCAAATGTCACTTAGTATCCTTGATGCCCAGCTTCGTGCGAAGGGTATGGAAAATAATTGTGAACACTGGCACATCTTGGTCCCTTCCCTACTGTAGCATGATCCACTTTATGTATTTCTCTTCATAGACCTCGACAGGGTAATAATGTTCCTTGATCGCATCTCAGAAAGAATTCCAAGTGGGTGCGGCTAAAAAAATGAGAGTTTACTCTCATCCTTTTGTTCATAGTAGGTTTCCCACCAGTCCTTGATGTGTGGGGCAGCTTTGTGAAGTGAAAAGGTAATATTTTCCCAATTGGAAAAGTCATGAACTAAAAAATATCCTTCCAATAGATTTAACCATTTATCTATGGCATTTACATCTATCAAGCCTTCAAATATGGTAATATCAAAGTTAAATTGTACCTTAAAAAGAGTGGCACCTCTAGAGTGGCTACTAGATGAAGATGCATCACCTCTAGGTAGTCGTCGAAGGATCCGGGAAACGTTATCCATCATCACATCCCTCTGTCATTCGAGGGCTTCCTCCGGCAACATTTTGAAAGGATCTCCCATCCCCTCATATTTTTTTTCTTCTACCATGGGATGTCATCAAGTTTTGTGAGGATGATCTTTTAATGGTTCAACTAGATCAAGCCCTAACTCCTTATACCCTGACCTCATTGGGGACATGCAAAGAAAAACAGAGAAAGAGCAGACCGCTTTGATACCACTGATCTAAGCTTAAATAGGAACGCAAAAACTTACAAATATAATCATTTCTATAGAGATTCTATAGAACACAATTCATTTCATTAATAGAAAAATATTTAACTATGCTTACAAACAGAATGGAAATAAGATAGCTCACACAATGGTAGCTTATCTCTAAGAAGAAATGCGGTGGCTACATGCTTTTGAATTGTGTTACAATGAGGCTCAAGGGCATATTTATTATTGGAAAACATGAGAAAACTCTAAAAAACCAAAACCCTAATCCTAGGAGATGCAACAATAATATTTTGTGGGCCCCGTTAGGGTTAGCTGGGCAGCCAACTTCCCGAGGTCATAACTTGGTCATATTATCTCCATTTGGCACATACGATACCTGGTTGGAAAGGTCTCACTGAGTACTACAAGTTTCATCACAGGCCCCTCCCTATGGCTACGGGCATGTCATGAACCCCCAAAAAATGTCATTTAAGTGGTTAAAACTGCTCTGAAAGTTCAAGGCCTGAAAAACTACTAAAAATAGTCAATGCTAAAATGAACAAGGAAACAGATGAAACTAACTGGGGGGCTAGGTGGAATAGGTGGGTGGCCACCAATATCCACTTGGATCAATTTCCCTCTCTACCTCATCCTTTCATATTTATTTTTCCATAGTTGTTTTGTACATTAGTACCTAACATCACTACATATTGTTCAAACACATTTATTGTACACACCTCTATTGTGCTTTAGTGCGAGTATTCCTATACATGCATATATACTTAGTTGACATTTTTGTAAGTTCTATAGTTCATGGTTATAGAGTGCACTTGGTCATATATATTCCTCCTTGTGTCAGAATTCTATTCTCCTAGACAAGTTCCCACTCCTTGAGCTATGCATCAATTTTCCTTTAATTACTCAAGTAGAGTATAATTACGCATGCACCATGAATTCATCACTCCACTCATACATGGCTATGAATTCATGCATGTGCATTGTTGTGCATACATGGGTTCTTTATTTATGCATGGATAATTAATTGAGGCTTGTTATGTGTGAGTGAGTTATTCACTTTAGACTAATTATATTGCTAGTTTTTTATGAGTGATTGCCTATATGCACATACTATAAGTTTGTCCAAGTGCACATTAGCTCTTACATGAAGAGGACTAATTACATTGAGTATTTTCTACTATTGAATACCTATGTGCACATACTAGAAGTCCAACCTAGTGCATATGTACTCTCTCATGAAAGGTGTTATTTACTATATCAATAGTTATGTCTATTTTAGAATAATAATTCCAAAATTTTAGTTTAATTATCATTAATTAAATTTGGTTGGGTATGCGGTATTGATAAGCACTGGTATTGGTCCATGGTACTGTAACAAATCCTATTTACATATTAAGAATATCAATGATAAATGAAGATGCTATGAAGAAAGGGAAGGGACTTATGAACTACTTATCTTCCATCCATCGTCCCTATTTAGAGTATTAGATATTTTTTCTATCTCGATGGCTTCCCTTAATTTATGGTGATTGAAATGATCACTCTTAGCAAGGACCTTGGAATCCTTGAAAAAAATGTGGTCTTTTGTCTTTTCACCATGTTCAACCAAAGCATAGGAGTGACTCCTACAATGTCTAAGGTCATTCACATGCTCCTGAATCCTATGATATATTTAATGACTGGTCTATCCAATGTAGGGGGTTCCACACAAACAAGGAATCAAATAAACATCCTTCATGTTTTTAGGATCCGCAGGGTCTTTGATGAATCTTAAAGAGCCACGAATGGTGTTTAATGGTCTTAAGGTGGAAAAAAACTTGTGCCTCCTAATAATTTGAAAAATCTTATCTGTAGTTCCTTGAATAAAGGGAAGCTAGACACTAGAGTCCCCTTCAATTGATAAGGAGTTCTCTCATTCATCTATTGGCCCTTCTAAGTTGTCCAACTCCAGTGTGGCCTCCTCTTCCACTGAATTTCCACTTCTCATGGATTATCGTTATATATGTGATTGTTTATTATGTTAAAAATTATAGTTATATATGTGATTGTTTATTATATTAAAAATTATCGTTATATATGTGATTGTTTATTATATTAAAAATAAGTCTTACTAGTATTATGAGGAGGGGATTCGGGTCGGTTAACTGTTTTAAGTTTTAGTGTTGGTCTTGA
>APFE030796324.1:263362-305128 GCA_000404065.3 Pinus taeda | reverse complement strand
CAAGGGTGAGCTCTTTCTCCAGCTCCTTTATATTCTCTTTGAGAGCTTTTATTTCTCTCCCTTTTTCAGCTACATTCTGCTTGGATTTGTCATATTTTTCATTCAGCTTAGCTAAATTTTCCTTGGCTCCATTTAGCTTTGTCATCTGGGCTTCTAGGATCTTGATTTCACTCATCAACTTCTGCATGTCAAGGCTCGGAGCCTGCTCTGAGGTTAGTGCTGGTGCTGATGTTGATGGAGCTATCTGCCCTATGGGAGGAGCAGTAGTTTGTGGGGGCTCCTCAAGGTTTATGATCTCCGGAGGGGGCTGAGAAGTTTGACCTCCTTCATTCTGTTGTACGGCTGCCTGCAGTGCAGCCTCTGTCTCTTCCAGCTTCCCTTATGTTTGCACTAGTTGTTTGTGCAGTGCTACCAGCAATGTTGCTACATCTTGGTCCTGTCTTTGCTAGGCAACCTCTTCTGTTTGAGGGTGAAGGGTTGCTGGGATTTTAATCTTCTTTCTTAGAGCTGCAATGTCTGCATCTCTTATTTTCAGCAGCGTTTGTATAGGTTTTGGATCCTTTGGGTCATGCCCAAGCTCTATGATTATATCTTCCAAAGACCTGATCCTGTTGTCTTTGGCCTGAGAGGATGCCTTCTCCAACTCAAGTTGGGAAGCTGTATTGTTCAGGCTGTCTTCCAACCTATTTTCCAATAATGTTTTATCTGACAGTGTTGAATAGACCATCTCACCCGTTTGCTTGTGAAGTTCTATTTGGTCCATAGGGTGGACGTCCTTGGCAAGAACCTCAAGGTTGGTTCTTATATAGTCTGCAGTTGACTATGGCTGCAGCATGGTTGGCATGAAATGACTCATGGTCATTTTCCCTTTTGTTATGTCATAGGCTGACATAAGCCTCTGTTGATTCGTAGGGACCATCTTAAGCAACTGGTTGTAGATCTGGAGCCTGAGTGGCTCATTTCTCCTTTTAATATCAATGAATTGTTGCTTGATGCCTGTCTCAGCTCTCCTTTGCTGACTTGAGGAGCTCACCTCTCCTCCAAGGGTTCTTTCTTGTTCCTGCTGAAAGGAACTGGCAGATGCCTCCATGCTCGGTGGGCCCATGCCCAATGATTGCCCAGTAGGCATTTCTTCCTAGGAGAGGGGATTCAATCTCTACCTTTTCTCCCCTTGATTTGTGGATGTGGTGAGGGGAGTCTCCTGCTCTCTATCCCTCTTCTTTCCCTTTTCTTCTTTCTGTGGAGTTTGCAGCACTGAGGCCTCCACTGTCTTTTCTTACCTAAGAGGCACATTCTCTTGAGCCTGTTGCTCAGTGGATATTGGGGCTTCAGTTGTTTGTTCTTGCTGTATTAGCTGCCCCTCTTTTTGCCCTTTTTCTTGCTGTTGCACTTGCTTTTCTGCTTGTTGTTCTGCTATAGGAGGTGGTTGTTCCTGCTCCATCTTCTTCCCTTTATCCTTGCTTGATTCCTGTTGAACAGTTCCGACTGCTTGCTGCTGGGCTATAGAGGATGAGGCAGTTGCTCCAAGTTGCCTTTGATAGGAAGAGGAAACCTGCCCACAAGTTTCCAAGTCAGCCTCTTTCTCAATATTCTTTGCTTCTCTTTGTAGCATTTGCTCTCTAGTCATTGGCTATTCTAGATTGCCCTCTTTCCAGCTTAATGAATTGGCATATTTCTCAATATGAGACAGTCTCACGTGAGCATAGCCACCCAATTTGTATTTTACCTTCCTGAGGGAAATGAAATGATTAGGGTCATAAGGTACCGATTGGAAACTGGTTTGCAGTTTGAGGGCCTCTAGGATCAAATCTACTTCCTTCCATCCTTCCTCCCTTTTGTTGTATAGGAATGGGCCTAGCTGGTTCCTTACTTTTAGTTTCACCTTCTTGTTTTTACTTTGGAAATGGACAAAGTTTGCATTTCCAAACTGCCTGAAATACTCTAAGGCAAAAAGTCTCATAGGGACATATCTTGGCAGCCTATAAGGGTTCAACTCACAGCCATATATTCTGATTACTGTATGGTGTTTGTAAAAGTACCAATCACCAATGTTGTAGGCCTTTGAGAGGTGAAGAATCCTTTGCATCTCATCTGTCAATCTGGGAGGAGGGACACCCAATAACAAGGTCATAGCTGGATGGATAAAAAGGTCTATGAATTCACAGTAGGTGTAAGGTGAATAAGATACATGATGAAAGACTGAAGACCAAAACACTACAGACCTTGGGTTTCCCTGGGCATTTAGCTTCTTGAGAGGAACATGGAAAGCATCAGGCTGATAAAACAAGAACAAGTGATAGATGTACCTAGTATATTTAAACACCTTTTCCCTTTCTAGATTCATCAATTGTTCATGAATCTTATTGGCAATGTATGTAGCAAAATCATAGTGCACAGCAAGAGGCATTCTAGGGGAGAATATGGACAACATGGCCATAATGGTTTCATCAATATCCTCATATGTCCCATAACCCAGGATGTAACTGATCAAATCCACAAGCATTTTGCCCAGCTCATTGAGATATTGATATGCTATAGGAAGGGTTCCCACAGCTTCAAATTTTGGCTGAACAAATAACTGATTAATCTTGATGATCTGAGCACTGGACAACTTGCCCCCTTTCTTTAGCAAGTCATTGATGGAGAGAGGAGTTAGGGGATTTGCAGTGTGAAAGTGTAGCATCTCATTAATGGCCTCAGGGGTGATATGGAACAATACTGAGCCTGAGGGGCTGAGAACAGCTCTCTGACATGGATCATAGCTGGAACAGCATTGATTTATCAAGTCTGGGAGGACATTGACTTGAGGGAGATTGTAAATGGGCAGGTTGGAGCCCCAAATCCCTAAGATATCAACTCCACTGAGATATTGGGCTTTTAACTCATTCAACAGGTGAATATTAAATTTGGAAGTCATGGCAGTTGAGTCTAGCATCTGGTAATCTCTATCACCCAGGGCCTTCCACTCTAGCTCTCTGTGTGGGGCATTCAGAGGTTGAATATTCAGGGCTATTGGTGTTTCCATGGTTAAGTAGTACTTATGACTTGTACTAGAACTGGTTTCAGTGGGCAGAACAACCCAGAGGGGTGTTTTTTCAAAAGTAAGGCAAATTGTAAGGGAAAATGGGGTAAACTGTGGTGATAATAGTGTAAAATGCTCAAAGAGAGTTAATTGAGCAAATGTAGGGACTAGTAGCACCGTTTTCCTGGTGAATTAGTGCAGCTCAGGTTTTAAGTCCACGAATGCGCGGACTGACTGTGAATTTAGTAAAATGTGACTAAATGTGGGTTCAGCAGGTGAATTTCAACCCTACAACTGAAAAGGAATGCTGGTTATCGGGGATTTGCTGGTAAATACAAGGTTCCTCACTCTTTTAATTCAGTTTGGGAGAATCATGGACATAACCAAGCGTGGAGGGGATGCTTTGGATAAATACCTGGTGAATTGCCGGTAGTGGTCACAAATGCAAGTGGGTTGAAGGTGCCAACGGTCTCGGTTCGATTTCTACAGGTTGGCGACAGATGGTCGTAATTTGTATGCAGAGGTGAGCAACAGTCTTTTTGGCAAAAGTGAGAAAAAACACGAAATTTGGTTAAAATATGGACTTTTTGGGTTATTGGCGCGTTTTTGGATGACGTCAACATGATGTCATCAAGTGGGGTCAGGGTTGGGTGATGTCAGCATGACGTCATCGAGTGATGTGGTAGCCTGTGAGTGGTCCACGGGGATTGCCTAGGTGGTGGACAATTCAAAGCGCTGGCGGGCGGGGGTGTTGACAGGGCGCCGAGTCGAAGTGACGTGGGCATGACGTAGCAATGACGTGGGCAGGCGGTAAAGCACAAGCGGTAAGTAGTTTTCTCGGACCGCTCTGGATACGGTCATGGTATTGTCAGAGGGAGGCCCGAGAGAATATGGGGGTGATGCGTGGCAGAGGCCTGACGTCACCCTCTGACAGTTTCTCGGGCGGTAAAGTTCGGTGATCGGGGCCCGTCCGATATGGATGTGGGCCGTCGGATGGGAAAGCCCAGATCCGAAGGTCGAGGGTTGATGAGGTGCAAGGACCATACAGACTGCGGGGACGAATAAAATATGATTATTCTCTGAAATGTGTGCACGACAAAACATTATAAAAAGTGGGTTTTATGGTTTTTTGCAGAGTTACGGGTTAAAATGGGATTCTTCACAGGTTTATTTACAAAGCGGGTTTAGGTTATTAATCCAAGCAAATCCTGGATTAATCCCAAGATTAATTTTCCAGCGCTCTTTGGGTCGCGCTCAATGTTTTAGCGTTTGAAAACATTCAAAAACGATACATAGAGCTATAAGGCTCGGGGAAGGGAATATATAGTTTTTTAGGTTTTTTGCCAAATTTTACATAGTAATAGGGGAGTAGGGGGTATAAGGAGTTAAATAGTGATAGGTTAGTAGTTAATATGAGTGAAAAGGGGTGGATGAGGGGGGTAAAATACTAAGCTGTTATATGAAATCAACTTAGTTTTTTAGGAAGTAAATCAAAATGAAAAGAATTTTTACACAAGAAATGTGGCATCTTAAAGAAACAAGAACCAACAAAAGACTTTGACTTCTTTCATGAACATAGGTGGCATAGGGATGTTAGCCATGAATGTGATGAGGGGTAATCTGGAAGTTAGACATGCTTCATTAAGTTGCTGTAAGACTACTGAAATAGGAAATCTGCACTGGCACCATATTTTTACCTTTGCTTAGGCCAGTGAAATGCCATAAACCATGCTTTCTGCAACCCCATCTACCTACCCACTCTATTGCCTAGCATTTTTTGTTACTCCAAGGAGAGTGCACTTAGACTCGCAAACCCTTCTATGCCTTTTCTTTTCCTTTGGCTTTTTCTTTTGATTTTCTATCTAAAACTACCCTTATTGCTTCCAAGGCCCCAGATTAAGCAATTGGGAACCTTCATTCTCTACCTATCTACTTTACCTACCAAGATTGAGCTGTTTGGACAGATTTCTTCCTCTAATCTACAACAAAAATTGAAACATGGCATGACCCAGCTTAGGCTGTTGGATCACCCATTCAGAAGTAGGGCAGCATCAATCAAATGTAAGTATATTTCTTCCACAAGAATATGAGATCTTTGCATCACCAAAGTAGATCATATTGGCACTTCCCCTGCCAATCATGAAAAATGAAACCTATTGGTATAGGTAGCTAACAAAACTTTAAAAAAGTAAGAGGTCTAACTACTAATTTCTTTAATTTAACAAATTAATTTAAAGAAAAAGAATAAAATATATTTCTAGAATCCAATTTTAAATAACTTAAATTAATCTCATTTTTTTACATATTCATATATTTATTATTCTTAAAAAAAAATGATCATAAAAATATATTAACCATTCGTCCAGTCTTCCTTTATAATTATAAATAATTTATACCATGAATACAAGTATTTATTATATTATGTTTTTTTGCTAAAGTAAGCATAGGCCTTTCTATTCCAATTAAAAGAAAATTTATATAATGTACATAATGAGTAGTAGTTGCAAACAAAAGTCGAGCCTCACCAAGCTTCGGCCCGTGGGCCCACATACTGAGACTTGGGCCTATACCACATTTCCATGTTACCACCGAAGACCCATCGAACAACATGACCATTCGATCAAGCCCCGAATATCTAATGGTCCAAGTTTTATTTCCGATTTCCTTCAAGCTCACACGTTAACAACAAACGCAGACCTGAAAAGAAAAGTGAACTACATTTTCAAGCCATTTCAGGTCCAAATGGGGAGATAACCTCCGGGAAGTTTAACCGCCCGAAATACACCAGATGCAGGCGATCTCGGAAATACTTTCCAACCAGCATGGAATTTAACTTCACCTTCGGACCCAAAGCCTAATAGAGACCTCGCCTAATTGCATTTTGGGTCTGTTTGGAAGGTTAACCATCTAGTTGTTTGCCTTGCGAAATACATTGTATTTCTACGATTTCGTTGACTTTCCCACTCTTTAATTAAGCTCTCGGCACCAAAAATTAAAAGGAAACATTTAATGTTTTTCTGATACATTTAGTTTCCCGCCCGAGAAACTTAGGAATATAGTGTTCCATGTCCAATTTCCCGCTCGATAACCAGAGTAAAACTTTAGATCCGTCCTTGACCTCTTACCCATACTTCTTTCTCATGTTGACCAAAAGTCCTCTGTTCTGATAGAACTCCCTGCTCATATTTCATCCTGATTATTCCTCTGTTCTGGTAGATCTCCCTATCTAAAGTTGCCTGTTTGTGGCACTCATCCCTCAATCAACGATGTGGAGTCTCTATCCGTTCATATATTTTATTTCTTTTGGCACAGAGTACGCCTTCATTAGCCATAATATCCACTAACTTGTTGGCTATTCTACACCTATGAATGAAACTAAGGGTTCTCATGGTGCAACGGTGGGATTGAATAAGTTGATAGACTTGCAGTAATCTCCAGTGTTTTGATACTTTGTCTGGCTCTGAGCCATTGCATATTTTCTTGGTTGGATTGATTATCAGTTCAGAATCAGCTTCAATTATGGTATTATGTAAATTTGAGTCCCTTAAGATGTCTAGGCATTGTTCAAGGGCCATGAGCTCTGCCATATTATTAGTGGCTTTACCTAAATGACTGTGAAAGATGGCTTTTATTAAACCCTTTTCATCTCTTATTACTCCTCCATAACCAGCAATTCCATGGTTTCCTTTTGAGGCCCCATCTATATTGCATTTCATAAAACCATTGGGGGGGGCGGGTTGCCAGAAATCCTTATCAGCTGTTATATGACTTGCATGCTTGATTATTCCCTGGAGGAAGAGCCCCTGAAGGCCCAAATGCAGAAGTATCTGCATATCCTAATCATGAGGTTGGTTCTCAGAGGGGTATTTTATAAGGCTTCCTACAGTTTCTTTGAGTTGTCTTATGATCTGATCCATAATGCTCTGGGCAGAACCAATCCTGTTCTTAAGATTCTATTGTTGCATTCTTTCCAGACATCCCATATTATAAAGCCAAGAACCAGCTCCCAAGCTTTGTTGATTATTTCATTTGCAGAGAAATTTCTCCTCTAATTCCTAAATGTATTGTTGATGTTGCCAATGTCCCTGTCAGAATGTTTGAAGATTAAAGCCACCCAATTCCACAAGGTGGAGGTGAATAGGCATAGGTTGAGAAGGTGTTCCATAGTTTCTTCTTTTAATTTGAAAAGCTGGCATCTTGATGGACCAATTACACCTCTCTTCCATAGGTTTTCCCAAGTTAGACTCCTTTTATGTTGCACCAACAACATGAACGGTTTGATTTTCATCCAGTTTGATTCTCCCATAGGTCCTTCCATACCATGTTAGGGTTTTGAAAGTCAAGCGCAAGGGCTATTCACTTGGCCTCTTTAAGGTTAAAGTTGCCTTCATTGTTTTAACCCCGTCTTAATTGGTCTGAAGATGTTGAAATTAGAATCTTTCTCTGTTCCAAGATGACTGTGAGAGCTTCTGCCCGGGACTTCAATGGAGAGTCCTCACTGTAAATCAGGTTCTTCCATACTCTCCATTTTACTTAATTTCTATCTTTTTCCCAGAAGTAATTTACCTTGTGTAACCCTTTTTCATCGGTATCCTTCTTAAGATTGTCAAAATATTCTCTCAGCAGTTTTGGTTCCTGTTTCCAATTATCTTCCCAAAACCAAGAAAGGTTTCCATCTCTGATTTCCCAGAAGCTGTGCTTTTGAACAATAGCTCTATTCTCCCAAGCTTTGTTCCAGATGTGGGAGCCTTTGATGATTCCAGACATTCTGATGTGCTCCCTTTCTTGCAAATTGTTTGCATATTTTTGTTTCCATACCTTGGCCCAAGGGGCATTTGATTCCTTTAGCCATCTCCACCATAGTTTTGCCCCCAAAACGTTTTTTAGGGTTTCAGGGTCATCAAGTCCCAAACCTCCATTTGTTTTAGGTTTACAGATATTTTCCCAAGCTACCAAAGCCCATTTCTTTTTCTCTTCCCCTTTGCCCCACAGAAAATCTCTTTGAATATTTCTACTTTGTTGCATAACTTCTTTAGGAGTTGGAAGTGCTGAAAACATGAAAATGGGAACAGTTTGTAGGATGCCTTTTGTAATCACTAGTCTTCCTGCCAAATTCAAAGACCTATTTGTCCATTTCCGGATTCTGTAATGTAGTCTATTAATAATAGGCTCCCAAACTATCTTGCTTAGAGGTTTGTCTGTTAGAGGAACTCCCAAATATTTGGAGGATAGCATTTCTCTTTGAAAACCTAGAATTCTTGTGAGGTTTCTCTATATAGCAATATCAGTATTAAAAAAGAAAATCTTTGATTTGGTAATGCTTAACTCAGTACCCGCAGCCATAGCAAAGTCTTTCAGAATTTGTTTGAAGGCATGAGCTTCTTTGACCATAAGTATACCCTGCAGCATGGTGTCATCCACAAATTGTTAATGAGTCAATGCATCCCCATTTAGGGTGAGTTTGAGACCCTGAATTTTGCCTTCAAATTTGGTAGCTTTGATCGCATTGCCTAGCCCTTCCATCATGAGAATAAAGAGGAAGGGTGAGAGTGGATCTCCTTTTTTGAGTCCTCTAGAAGGTTTAAAGGTTTTGGATGGTGTGCCATTCAATAGTATTGAAAAGCTTGAGGTGGTAAAAAGGGCCATTACCCATCTTATCCAGTTATGGTCAAAGCCATATGCTTTTAGAACTTCCCTGATGTACGCCCAACTATGCTTATCATAAGCCTTTTTTAGATCAATTTGTATGATCATACCTATCTTCATATTGCTTTTCAGTGAGTGGATGACTTCGTGAGCTTGAATGATATTGTTTAGAATTTCCCTACCTTCCACATATCCAGTTTGCTCCTTAGACATTAGAGTTGCAAGAAGGGGCTTAAGCATGTTTGCAATTATTTTGGAAATAATTTTGTACACCACATTGCATAATGCTATGGGTCTGAATCTATCTGGTGTCATAGCATTTTCCTGCTTTGGAATCAAGGATATGAAAGAGGTGTTGAGTGCCTTCAGAATAGTTCGGTTTTTCCTTGAGTCCTCCACCACCTCCAGGATATCTTGCTTGACTATGTTCTAGCATGCTTTGAAGAAATCAACATTGAAACCATCCGGGCCTAGATCTTTCCCATTTTGCATCTCTTTGATGACTTCGCTGACCTCCTCTTCATTCACTAGCCTGTTAAGATTATAATTGTCTTCTCTTGTCACAAGATTAGGAATGTGCTTAGTGAAGTCATTGATGAATTGTGATCTGTCTATGAGAGGCTCCTCTACTATGCCTCAGCAATGTTGAACCAGAGAAGATTCTATTTCTTTGTGGTTATTGAGCTATTTTCCTTGCATATCTTTCAGTTTTAAAATCTTGTTAGGAGACCTATGATCCATGGTAGACTTGTGAAAAAACCTTGTATTCCTTTCTCCTTCCTTTAACCATTGAACCCTCGATTTTTGTTTCCAGGAGATTTCCTCTTGCTTACATAAGCCTTCCTAGTCCTGTTGAAGTAAATCAGCTTGTTTCTTACACTCCTCGGTGAATCCCTTTGAGATGAGCTCCTGGTTAATTTCCTGTAGCTTCCCCTCAACTACTTTTTTGGCTTCAAAGATATTACCAAACTTATTCTTATTCCACTCTTTAAGCTTGAGATTTAATGCGTTTAAGTCTTTGCTGCAGAAGGAACATTTTAGTTCCTTGAGCATTCAAATCTTCTGTCAACCATTTTTCAATATTATTGTTGAAGTCAGGATGGTTAAGCCAAATGTTTTCAAACCTAAAAGGTCTATTTCTTGGTGTTCCTATAAAGGATGCTTCTAATTGAATAGGCCAATGATTTGAGCCTCCAAAAGGGAGGATCGTAGCTAACAAGTCAAGGCCTGAGAGAATAATATCCTCAAATATAATGAATCTATCTAGTTTAGAGGCCACTTGAGAATCCCCTCCCCTTTTATTATTCTAGGTGAAGACTCCATTATAGGTTTTTGTATCTACTAGCCTCATGTTGGTTATGAAGTTCTGAAAAGCTATGGAATCTCTAACTAGAGATCTAGTCCCACATTTTTTTCCGAGAGAGATCTGATTATATTAAAGTCTCCTTCCAGAATCCAGGGGATGCCCAGATGTCTTTCTCTTAGCTCCTCTAGGGACGTTAGAAGCCTGAGTTTATCTTAAAACTTTTGTGGACCATAGAAATTTGTGATCAGATAAACTTCCTTGTCCCCCAAAGGTTGGATGACCACTGATAGGTAGTTCCTGGATGCTTCAGCATCTAGGGTTCCATAGTGTAAGAATTCCCCCTGTTGTGTTTTTTGCTTTAACTTCTAGATATTCATACTTAATAAGCCACTTGCTATGTATCTCTCTTATTTTGTCTATAGAACATTTTGTTTCTTGGATAAATACCAAATCTGGTTTTTCTTCCTTCATTCTATTACTGAGATTACGTTGTTTCATTTTACTTCCTAGACCCCTAATATTCCATGTTGTAAGCTTCATTAAGAAAGATTTGTAAATGAGTAACTAGTTAGGTCTTTCATCTTACCTGAGTTGATCATGAGTTTTCCACATTCAATCAGCAGCTCATTCTGTATTTTTCTTCCTCTTTTCCTTCCTGGGTTCTTGGGAGCTTGTCCCTCTGTTGCCTCCATGGTTTTGACCCCTCCATTATCTTGAATATCATGGTTTCTTTTGACCCCAGAACCCTTTTCTTAAGTTCTCCAGAGGAAGATCTGTTGTACTCTATTAAATTCATCTTGAGGTAGCAAATCCACTCCTCTTGTAGTTCCTTCCTCCATGAACTTTTCTAGATCGAGATGTTGCCTTTCCAATATTTCCTGCGGTTCATGCTCCTCCCTCCCCACTTCGCTTGGGGTCATATCTTGGTCCCTATCAAGTTCCATCATGCTAGGTTGATCCTCCTTTTGTTGGATTTTGTCAAGTCTATCCTCCATGCTGTCATCCTTTTCCTTCTCTACAAGATTGTCCTTCAATACTTGATTCGCTCTTTCATCCCCCTCTTCTTCTTCTAATATCTTGAACCTATTATGACTAGGTTGTATTTCCTCATAGATTTTTTTTGGTTCTTTTTCCCTCCTTTTCCTTTGCCTCCCACTTTGGTAAAGCTTTCAGTCTCTTTACCTGAGGTTGCTTTGATACTGCTCTCAATTTTACTTAAAGGGTAGTCTCTGAAGAGGTGCTCGTGTTCATGGCATTTGCACCCATCTGAAGGGTATATGCTCATAGTCCACCGCCTGCACCCATTCTTCATCATAAACTTCTAGAATTATTTC
The DNA here is from genome assembly GCA_000404065.3 of Pinus taeda. NCBI lineage: Eukaryota > Viridiplantae > Streptophyta > Pinopsida > Pinales > Pinaceae > Pinus > Pinus taeda. The sequence goes on along the minus strand of APFE030796324.1, from coordinate 293,820 downwards.
ATTTGACAAAGCCCCAGAAGGGTCCATTTCCATGCATATTCTGGCAAAGGAGGTATATTTTCCATGCAATGTGGCCTCTAATATTTTTATGAAATGCCCTATTTTGTTACCTATGGCTTTTAAAGCTTCTTGTAGCCAATATTCTAGAGGAAAGGAATAAATTATTATCCATACCGACACTGATGTAAATGTTTCTCGCTTCGGGATGAAATTCATCACCCATGGCCGCATATAGAGACCTGCAGCCACATAGAAGTAAGGTTCTCCTTCAAACATCATGTCCTTGGATCCAAGGTGCAAATCTATTTCTCCCTTAGGTTTCCAATGGTTCTTTATCCATGCATGTAGAGCCTTCTCCATTGGCCATAACCCCATGAATTTGCATATCACTACATAACTCGCCATGTTCTCCCTGTGCGCCTGTAGCGCTGGATCACTTAACACCACTCGGGGTGTGATGGATGCCATAGGTTTACATGGTCCTGTTTGAATTCTGGGGTCAACTTTCTAACTGTCTACTCCTGTATGTTTCTCTCTTCTGACTTCCTCCTATGCTTCTGCCAGCCTCTATGCTATGTTTTTTTCCTGTTTTTCTCTTTCCGTACACCCGGTTTCCACTTCCATGGGCTTCTTGAAGTGATTTGAGACTACATGACTATAGGAGGGAGTGGAACTCCCCTCTTCTCGCCCCTCCATGGTGCCAAACACTGAAATCCTGCTGCAAACCCTAGTTTTGCGCATTTTTTCTCCTCAAGCGCCGATCGTCCAAGTATTTATTATGTTATCAATAAAATTACAGTATTTTTTTAATTTACATTTAAAAAAAATTAATTATTGCAATGAAAATGTTATGTTTATACATGTTTAATTAAAAATAATAAAATTCTCCCTAAATCTTGAATAATGATATCAACTTACAAATAATAATGAATATTGATTATCTTCCACTATTACAAATATGCACTACTATTTTCTTAAAACATCCATATCTATTATATTCCCTTTAATTTAATTAATTGGTGGTTAAACTGAATTTGATTAATTTAATTAATTGGTGGTTAAACTGATTTGATTTATGTGAGGATCAAAATGAGAGATCTAAGTGAACCCCAATATAGACATAAAACTTTAAACCAAATCATATTATGGAATCTAGAAGAAAATTCCAGACCCAACTAAGCATTAGCTTCACACTCCCATTCATGCTCATAGGAGGCTTCGCTTGGGGGTAACTCTTTTTTTTTAAAGCTTGCAATTGTGAGTCAATGTCAAAAGTATTGATTAATGCTATCCAATTTTTGTGAGTCAATTGTTCAATGTTAAAGTATTGACTACTGCAATTCAATCTTTGTGAATCAATAATTGAAGTGTTATTATCAAAGACGAGACATGAAGACACGTATCTAGTTTCTCTTGTTATTCGTTTTAGTAGCAGTGATAGTATTGAATGCCAGTGTAGTCGATGTAATAGAGGAATATTGCCACAAAATCCATGTGATCATCCCAATCTTCTTAACGGAGGATTTGAAGTGGGATATATATTGAAGAATAAAGTTCTTTTTTTCCTAAGTGGAGGAGTAGGTCACAAATACATCAATTCCTTGGGCACTGCGGAAATGAAGACAACTAACGCATACAATTCATTGAAGATTCACAAACTCCCTTCTGGTGCAAGTGGAGGAGTAGGCCACAAATGCATCTATGTTGATGGGTCGATGAATCCATCAGTAGTATTTGAACATGGACTTGTTTTTAGTGTGATTTTTTGGATTTTTTGGTGCTTTAATCTATAGAAAAATTGAGGTGAAATCTTGATTTGTGTTATTTAAACTAGTTTTTTTATTATATATATGGATTCAACACCCTAAAAAATCCTAGGGCACTTTGATTGTGCAGGAATTACCCATCAAAATTTTGATTTAAATAAATTATTGCCGGATTTTAGAGAAATTAGAAAGGAAAACCCACCTGAAAAGCTTCCAAAAAATCACACTAAAAACAACTAGTACATTAATTATTGTCGTGCCCTTCAACAAGCTACCATGAGGTCTGAGTTGTTGATTATTCAAAACACAATCATGAACAATAAATTGAAACGGTGATCAATACGTTGAATAAAATGGTCCTACATATATTACTGTAATAATTATGGATCAAGATCTCTGACCAATACTAAATGTAAAGATTATTCAGACTCACGGGCGATGTTAATGATGCTACACTTTTGGCACTTAATATATTTAAGGCTATTGAGTTATAAATACGTGGAGTAGTATATGTCCACTGTAGGATCAAAACAAATACATGGTTGAGCTATGGGTATATATTGCGAATATTTATGGCTTGATAGCCTGGTAAATAAGCTTCGCCTACACTTTTGATCCGCCCTATTTTTTCTCTAATTATATAAATCATTTTCTGGCTTTCCTAGATAAGATATTAATAACGTTTTTAGAAAAACAAAAAACCATCAAAAATACATTTTCCACACTTCCATACCCATAGAAGGAAATTACAAAAAATTTAAACATCAAATACGAGCAAATTGCCTCGAAAAAATGCCCATCAAATTCCCCATATTCTTCTTCCTTTTTTCAGTAAGAAAAAAACATTTGTTTTTATATTTCAAGTAAAAACAATACATATATCTAGTATTGAATATTTTCAATATCCACCAAATTCGTTCTTGAATATTACAAAAATAGGTCCATATATTTAGCTAAACTGAGTTATGAAACTATGAACCCAGTGGTAGATAATGCAAAAATAACTCTATATCAAAATATGTTCATATTGTTCAAAAGCACAATATCCTCCATTTATCTACTTATAGTGTATGCTATGTACAAAAGGAAACATAATATTTCATCCTGTCATCATCTGGATGCATCAAATAAAATTATCTTTGTGTGAGACCCCATGGAAATGTTGTTGTTATCTCGACAATGATAGAATCCCAGCTTCCACTCTGTTGGCTCCCATCTCTATTTCAATATGCACCCTGCCTAGTGTGCCTAGTAGTCCCAGCTTGACATATGGTCTGAATTTTGATTGTATTCCCATCATATATGCCACATTGTTGAGTCTCTGAAAGAGGCCCAAAGATTCTTTATCTGGCAGAGCCATCCATGTAGCATAGGTTGATGTATTTTGTTCTAGCCCAGTACATGTTCTATGATGATACAAGAATCTCCAAAAATGTGGTAGAGAACCAAAGTAGACCCCATAGGGCCATCACTTCATCTTTAATATTCGTACACCTGCCAGCACCCAAATGGACCCAGAATTATTGTTCTTATGTGATTTTGAACCAAAATCCACACCCACAAATTCCCCTTTGTGCCACACCATAAAAAAAACCCGTTGGATAAACAATCCTAGGCCCAATCCTCCCGCATATAGTTTTCTTAGGGCCGCATCTTGTACAATTCCAACACTATATCATTTAGTAATATGGTCCATCACCTGCACATCATTTTCCTTATAGTTGTCAAATATAGTTTTATTGCGCCTATGCCATGTCTCCTAGAAAACGACAAGTGTGTTGGTCGAATAAATTGATCTTGTAGACAAGGCCGATCTCCCTAGTATCAGAAAATAGTCCAGCAACAAGCAGACAAACAAATCTATCTTTCTCTAAACATATGAGATTCATAAATAAAAACTATAGAGGTGTTAAGACCCTACCTTAAGTCCAACACTAGTTTGTAGCAGCCATCCTTCAACTGTCCGAAAGAGTTTCCTTTTGAGAACTTGCAATCACAAACAAGTAAACATAAAACAACACCTGCATAGCTAATATCATAAATCATGTCCATTATGGTACTCAAAGAATCTATAAAATAAACCATAAAACAACATCTTATTGAGAAAAACAAACTTATTTATATTAACTTTGAAGTAGAAGAACCTTACAACCTTTTCAGCCTTAATGTTGAACAAGCTTTTCCCAGAGTCCAAAATAGGAATTTCCTTTAGTTTGACAAGCCTTGCACTCCTCCAAATGAGATCTTAGAGGTATGTAATATCTCCTCATAAAAACTCAACTAAGAAGACTAAGTTCCAGCAGCATTTCACCTCAAAAATATTCAGCTTTCAACCTCCCAAGTAACTAGCCCAATGCTTCATTTTATAGTGCAGAGGAAGGAGGTTACACGTCCACCTATGAAGGGATAAAGTCCTCCTTCAAAGGGATAAGCTCATCACATCAAGGGGTTAGCTCCTTAAGGTATGAGATGCATGAACCTTAAGGGAGCAAACTTGCCACCTCAAGGTTCCTTCCAGAAGCTTCTAGAAATGACTCAAAGTGAGTTTTTAAGAATATACTTGCGCCTTTTCAAATTTTACAGGGGTCTGCACCCATAACACAGAGACAGGGCGGTCAGGTGCATAGGAGACATGACCATTAGGTGCGGGACTACAGGTAATACAAAGAGAAAGTGTGGAACCAAAGTTTTAGAGAATTTTGAGGACTTTCTCTTATTTTCAAGGCTTGATATGAGGAACTGAGGCTTAAGACTTGCAAAGGAGGAAAGTATGAGTGATAATGGACTCACACAGATTGCAGAATGCTAAGGTGACAATTTTTTGTGCAACAGATTGCCCCCTAAAGTGCGAAGTCTATAATAGATGAAGATAGAGTTTGTCATCTACGAAAAGTGAAGTACTTTATCATTTCAAGGATCATCCTGTGGACACCCCAGTCGGAACCTGTAAAAACATTCAATGCAAAATATATATATGTGAACATATGATCGTTGAGGTAGACATTCCCATACTCAAATTAAAACTAACTAGAAAACTAACTAAATTGTTCTGATGCAAGAATGATTTTGTAATACATCAAGAGTATAGACATATGTAGACACAATATGGGCGTAGCCATCTGTTTATGAATACTCCACTGTATAATGAATAAAAAAATTCCTCGCAACCTGGATGGTAGAAACTAGATCCAGGGTCTTGATTTCTACTTCCCAAACTAGTACGATTCTGTCCATGTGAATGAATGTGTCGAAGTCAAACATGGTAGAAACCACTTGATTACCAGTCAATGATGTGAACTGTTAACAAGTGTGAGAGAAACCACCAGTAATGTCAATGGCTCTCAAATTACTCAATACAATCCATGAAATGTGAATAAATGAGATGATGTCGAACATGTCATAGAATCCTTTGATCAAAGGTCAATGATGCAACCTATCATCGAAGGCGAGAAACATGCCATTAGGGCATGCAGATTTCAAGGTACTGATGATTTCTAGATCATCTTTCTAGATAATGAGCTAAATTCGATAGAAAGCGATCTATCGTAGGCAAGCCCACAACACGAAATCATAAATCAAGTTTTGAAGAAATATATTGGCAAAGACTAACTCAGGGATGGTCAAAATGGATGACAGATATTTTACAGATGAATGGTTTATTTGAACTGACCTCTTGAACACATAATGACACTGCAGATGGCTTGGTGACAATTGACCCAAAGCTAATACCCAGAAACTGGCTGAAGGCTTTCAATATGGTTTCATTAACTGTTAGGCAAAGGATTTCCCAACCTAGGTGAACAAAAAGTGTCATGTTCAAGAGTGGTTAACTGCTTTTCTAAAACACAAAGTGTAACAAACAAGTTCATTTTTCTCTCTTTTCCCCCACCATTTCTGGCAAGTACCTCTTTATTTTTGACAAGCTTGAGGAGGATAACATTTTCTCATTTATAAGCTCATCCTTTAGATGAATCCAACTTAGTTTAAAATTCGAACCCTAAGAAGGAGTGGTTTGTTCCTGTTTAAAATTGAACAAGTCCTTTACTGTTAAATTTTAACGATTCCAGTATAGGAAAAACTCAGTGTTTTTCAATTTTAGGGAGTCATAAAAAAACTTAAGAAAAATCCATGGGGGTAATTTTTCGTAAAATAATCCCTCAGGTCTGAAAAAGGATAAAATAATGCAGGAGGGATGACATTTCCAATACTTTAACGAGTGGGAAAGGACAAGCAATCGACAATATTTTCATATTTAACGAGTCTGAAAAGGGTTTAAAGAGGACTCTAGTCTCGTCATGGTGACAAGTCCAATGTCTTCAGGGTTTACCGAGTCCAACATAGGTAAAACTCGGGGTCTTTTTCATGTTTAGAGAGTTTGAAAAAGACACAGAAAATAAAACTCTAGAGGGGTCCTTTTTTGTAAATTTGTGTCTCTCGAGCTCAAAAAAGTATAAAATAATACTCGAGAGAACCGCTTGACCATTACAATCAAGGAGTACTTTTCATAATTAGTGGCTCAGATCCGAAAAAGTAAAAGAGTGATCGAAGACACGTCGTTTCATAACTAGTATCGAACTCGAAATGACAAAAGTCTAGCGATCTTTTCATGTTTATACGGTCAAAAAAGAGTTGTAAGTGGACAACCTTTTTAATTCCATTTAAAGAGTTAAAAGGAGAAAAACTTGGCAATATTTTCATATTTTACAAGTCAGAAAAGAGCTTAAACAGGACTCGTCCTAGAGGAATGAATGGTATAAAGGGTAGCAACTGGTTCCGACAATGGTGGAACTGCTCAAAACATGTAATGGTTAAGAGGCTAGCTAACAAAACCACTCATAGCTGTGGTCCCTCAGGAAAGGAAAAATAGCCAAGTGAAAGCATATGATCAGCCAAAGAGATGGTGGCGATGGAACGAAAACAACCAAGGCTCATCTAACAGAATTTAGCATATAAAGACGGCAATCACGAGATGTAAATCGGGTATAGGTTCATTTTTACACAAGCTTGAACCATAGAGAACTCTGCTTGGATTCAGTTTCATGGTTACACAAGCTTGAAACAAAAAACTATGCTTGTTATAATTTCGCATGCCCCCGGCATAATGACTCAAAATGAGGTACATGCCCCCCAAGCTTCATTGCATTCAATGAGGTGGATGGAATGAAGGTTCACTTTCGAGATCTTGAAAAGAATCAAAGACTCGATTTGGAAAAGGAGTTGTTTCATTGTTTAATGAGGTTGACATAGAAAAAGAACTATCCTCAAAACCCTTGTTTCATTTTTTAAACGAGCTTGACACAAGACAAGGAACTATGCTCTAAAACCCTTGATTCATTTTTTCACGAGCTTGACATAAGACAAGGAACTATGCTCCAAACACACGGTTTCATTTTTTAACGAGGTTGATACAGGAACAAACTATCCTCAAAACTCCTTGTTTCATTTTTTAATGAGGTTGAGATAGGAACAAACCATCCTCGCGATTGGTCAGGAATCGGAAAACGACTGTATATCCTGATATGCAATTTCAAAGGGACTCAAAGGCATCGTGCCATCAAATGAATCCACCTTAGAATCAGAAGGTATGATACAAGGATCATAAAAAAAAATAGTGTTCGATGAAATCATATGAATATTTGCAAAAGAAGACGATACATTAGGAGGAGGGAAGGAAAACATTCCCAGTAAATCAGAATCTTTAATCAAACCTACTCCAACATCCTTGTAAGGGATAGTCATTTTACCAACGTGCTGAATGCTATCTGTAAACGCTGGGTCAGATGAGAAATAACTCAGATGGTCTATCGTAACGATATTTCTATTATGAGAAAACTTAATAAGCCAAAAGACCGATGAAACAATAACAGTCATAGCATAAGACCAACTGTGACCCAAGAGAAGGTTGTAATCTATAGGGGCATCAACCACTTCCACATCTAGATTTATGGTTTTTCCTTCAACCTCTATAGGTAAATATTCCAAAATACCAAAAGGATGGAACCCTTGGCCATCAAAATCCTTTAGAATCGTCGAAGACTAATTGAGTGTAGGACAACCAAGCGATCTCCAACACTGGATCGACATAATACACGTAGAAGCCCCTTCATCAATCACAGTCCGAAAGCAAGGGTTTTTTTTTACTAACACTGGAATCTAGGAAGCCATTTGATGAGGGAGACGCAATGTACTATCCTCTAAATCAAATATTATTAGGTTCGGATCTTGAATATCGACAGCTCCTATAGCAAAAAATAGTAATTTACGCTGTGTTGGGCATGATTGTAGCGCTTCCAAAGTTGACATTACTGAAGGGGCAATGACTAAGTCTTCAAAAATGTTATAATTCTAAATAGTTCTCGCATGTGGATTGAAAGCTGATTTACAAATTATACCTTTAGCAGGCGGTTTGATTACTAAGTCAGGGTTGGGTTTCTCAATCTGTAGCGGACTAGAACCAGGAGGAGGTGAAGTTTATGTGTTTGAATTAGAAGATTCTGCTTCTTTACCATCAACAAGAATTTTACTACCATAATCTTGCGATCGTGTCACAATCCTAACATGAGACATCATCATAATGGGTTCTTCTAAGGTATTCAAGGAAGAAGCAACCACCTTACTATCTTGAGTAGGAGAAGGACCCTTCAAGACAACAGGCGTTTGAGAACCTTTAACGAATTTTGAAAACTCTGCTCGATATGGGCATTCTTTGGTAAAATGATCCTCGTCGCAAATGAAACAAGGATAGCGAGGTTTTATTTTTTCGTCAATAGATTCATTTTTTTTATTTTGAATTTTGAATTTTGATTGTTTTTGTTCTTCCCCTTCTCTTTACTACCGGATTTTGTCGTAGATGAATCTATGACATGGACGTCAGTAGAAACTTCAGTGAAAGAAGCTCCTTTCGAGGAAGCGGGTAAAGTTATTGTAGGAGAAGAATTCTTTGAAGATTTCTTCTTGCTTTTAATACTAACTGAACCAATCATACCATCAGTGACATGAGACCATCAAGGAGCTGTGGTTTTTAGAAGATTAGGGATTTTTTCATGTAAAGTACCTGATTGCGTATAAACAAGGTTAAGGTACTGAGCCTAAGCAATGACTTGCTCTTCAGTGACAACTCCTGCCTTAGCTACATCTTCAGTGATTTTAAGTAACAATGATTTAACGAACCATTCTACTAAAATTTGATCCGGAATGAAAACTTTCACCAAACGCCTTCTACGTATCCATTCATGAATATGATCAGAAATATATGTGGACGTGGATTGTTTTAGTGAAGTTAATAAGTCTGTGCCGTTGTCGTATTTCATAGGCAACTGAAAATGAGTTAATAAAGAAGTGGCTAACTGAATGAAATTATAAAAAGAGCCCCGTGGTAACTCAATGTACCATTTAGTGGCAAGACCAATAAGAGTTCACTGAAAAAGACGCAATCGAATTGAATCATCACTGATAGAATTAGATGCACACCAAAGGTGATAATTCATAACATGATTTGACGAATCCTCGCCTGAATTACCCTCGAATTGTGAGATGTCACTGGGCAACTTATTAGGAATTGGCAGCCAGTACGGAAGATAATAAATCACATTGTTCATAAGGCGTGACAAATCAGGTAAATCCAAAGTTGCAATAAATGGTAACTGACGGTTAGGTTCGCGAAAACCTTGTGTAATGAGACCAGCTCTAGGAGGAGGATATCTAGGATAACCTAGAATCAGATTTGCATTAGGAATGTTATAACCTCCCAGGAAACCAGGATTAACCAAACCAAATTGGGGTTGTTGAGGATGTTGATAAGTATAGCCAGGGTACGGTTGATATTGATAAACTGGGTTTTTTTACAGTAGGACCGGATTGATACTATCCCTGGTACAGTTGATAAGTGAATTGCAGTTGACTTGTAGCAATCGTACTCGGACCAGCTTGTCTTGCAGGCATCTGGACCGAAGTCTGAACTGTAGGTCCTAACTGTGGTAAAGAGACCTGAGGAGTTTGCATTGGTGCAGGGATAGTATAAACTGGAGCTACAGATACTCCAGAAACAAGTGTGGTAGGTTGAACAGAAATTGCAGCAATTGCAACAACAATTTGAGGCGAAGTCTGAGGTGAGCTAGGCCCAGGCTGTTGAACTAAACCAGGTGCAGAAGTTTGAACTATAGGTTGGACAGGTTGTTGGTTTGAACCAGAAACCAAAGGTTGTCTAGGTTGATTAGATAATTGTACATTAGGTTGCAAAGTCTGTTGAGTTTGAGATGGATCCCACAACATATTCATTTCGGGACCCATAAAAGGTTGTACATATGGAGGACCATAACTCGGTTGAATGTAGGGATGATAATTAGGAGGTACATTTCCAGCTCCTTGTAAAAATGATTTACCAAAAGGAGGTTGGAAACCTTGAGTTGGGTATTGACCTTGAGGTTGATAACCCTGAGGCATGTATTGAATTTGGGGTTGATAAGCATCCGAAGGAATATACTGAGTTTGGGGTTGACCTTCGGGTATGTATTGTCCAGAAGGTTGTAAACCTTGAGGTATCCCTCCAGGCAGAAACTGACTACCTTGGGATTTCCCCCCAGGAAGTAACTGACTACCTTGAGGTTGCCCCCCAGGCGATAACTGACTACCTTGAGGTTGCCCCCTAGGTGGTAACTGACCACCTTGTCCCCCAAGTGGTAACTAACTACCTTGCCCCCTAGGCGGTAACTGACTACCTCGCTCCCCAGGCAGTAATTGACTACCTTGAGGTTGATGATTTGGAATACTACCAGACATCATAAAAATATTCTTTGCGTTCAACGTTTTAGTTCCATTATTACCAAGTGAAAACTGATGTTCAATCGGTCGAGGAGTTGCTCCTGAAAAAATACCAGAAAGTGATTGGTACCTCAAAGCAATAGTATGACTGCCATATAAAAATGTTTGTTGGGTTTTGTTATATTCTTTCCATGACTAACCTACGTAGTGACCCGGGGGGTTAGAGGGGGGCGGCCCCCCCTTAATTGTGCCGATTGCGTAGCGAGGGCTTGGCAGCCCCCCCTGTCCGGGGGGTTTAAGGGGGGCGGGTAGCCCCCCTCTCCGGGGTCGGGGCCAGCACCCCGAGAAAAAAAAAAAATTGGACCCTATATTAGGTTGGGCGAACCTACCTATGGTTTTCGATCCATGGTTTTGGATGCGATGGTTTTCGGTCCATGGTATTTGATGCTTCGGCATGTATAAATATGTATTGTAACATTGAAAGGAACATAATGAAAAATCAAGCTGGTAGTCCTGGTTTTGGGATCTGTTATCGCTGAGGTTGTCCCTTGGCTCCTTAAGGGATACGACCGAGGTAACCATAGACCAAGCTTTGGACTGCTAGTCCTAGCCTACCAGCAGTTAGAGAGGGCTCTATCTTCGGGATTTAGCTTTGTTTAGGGAATGATTTCAGGCTAGATATGATGCACATGGGTTTTTGTTTGAGTTTGGCGGGATGGTTGATCTACTCAGGTAGAGTTGGCATGCGAGGCATAAGAAGTTTAGAGCATTGGGCATGGAGTCAAGGATATGGACTGCAGGGTGTATTTCTTTGACGGAAGAGGGAACTACAGAGCATAATAGTCAAACACGAAATAATATCAGGATTAAATGAGGATGAAACGGATGTCAGGGAATGAAAGACAGCTAAGTAGTTTTCATTATGCTAACAGAGGGAAGGTGATTGAACATTATATAGGAGCAACTAAGAAATTCCTAAACAATATTCATATACGGAGGAAACTAGTGTAAATATGAGCCAAGAGGTATTCATATTCATAGGCTAATTTAGAAGGAAAACATAGAGAAATAATAGGAATTGAGGACAGAGCATGGCTATGTGACATCTGAGCTATTCTTTCTTCCTGCAATTTTTGATCATGACACAGATATGATATAGCAAACATAGCAACTGTAGAAAGAGATAAGAAAAACTTATTGTTCCATGAAGAAGTACAAGAATCCTGTAATCTTATTCTTCAGCCATCGAATCCACATTAAACAGTCCAAACAAAGGTGTTCCAACAATCTCTGTTCATAAAATTTCTTAAGGCATACAGCGCAGGTCTCAAATTAGGTTATCAATCAACCAACTCTCACACTTTGAACAACGAACAACGTTGTTAAAATAGGCAAAATATCTATTACAAATAGATCTCAGATAGATCTGATGGAGTCACTACTTCTATCCTAATCTGTACTGAAATAAATGCAAAAAAATATCTATTTAAGCTGTGCTGGAGGCAGCAACATCAAAATGGAGTTTAAGTATGGGTCATTTCTTGTGATGCGCTGGCTATTTGGCCATAACTCTGTAATAACTGTGCATGAATCCTTTAGGCGGTTCCATAGATTTAAAAAATAATTTTTTTCCTTTTCAGATTGTGGCGGTGGCTGTCCCTTCAACTTGATGAGTTGCCCTTCACATCCAGAAGGATTTAGGCTGCTAAGGTTCAGGTGGTGCTGAGGGGACTTGTCGAAATTCACCAAATGCTTTCATTTTATTGGATCCAATCATCTTAGCTACACCACAAAACCGGCCGCTTCCATTAATAGAAAAAAACAATAATACTGGACAGCTTCCTGTATTTCCTCCTCATAAGCATCCTTACTGACTCCAAGCCGCTTGTATGGACATTAGTGAATCCATATTCTACATACAAAAAAGCCAATCATGGCTTTATAGGCTAGATAAAGTCGTCCATTGTTCAGAAGGAAAGTCCTTGCACACAACAAAACTTGTGTTTTTGGTTCAAGATGGAGAGGATCCTGGTTCACCAGAATGGCCAGGTGGAGTAATAGGCCTTATGGTGTTCATGGAGACCTACTTTCCCGATGACCTCATCTTGTGCTTTGCATAGCGTGCTCGCAAGGCAGGGCCAATCTTCACGTTGTATTTGATCATAAGAAAGAAGATCATGCGGTAAATAAAAATCATTGAGAATATGATGACCAAGTCCAACCATTTGGACTGATTTGTATTGATTTCAAACACATTTTTTAAGATATATTCACCACTGATTTTGGGCATTCCTTCAGTCTGCGGTTTGAAATCTATTCCAAGCAAGTCGTTCTTGTATTGGCCCTGCAATGCCCAAGAGTTGAAGCTAATATATGACATGGGATAGCGCCAAACTGGTTTGGGGAGATCTTTTAGAAAACAAAAAAATCCAGCAACCAGCATGTATATTCCCAGAATTCCTGCTCCTGTGATGATTCCCATCAAGAAATTGGGCACCAAGGTGGCCACTGTCATCATCAAGCTCTCAACAATGGCCATGCAAGAGAAGAGGTTCAACACAAAATATAAATAGTGAGTAAATCCAGGATGCAGTTTCACCATGTAGTAGGTGATTGTCCCGAATATTGTCGCAACAAGTGCCAGATATGGCATTGAAGACAGCGTGTTGGCAATGACAAAAGCAAGCACTCCATAGTGTCCATTGAACCTTTCACGCTGAAAAAACCTTCATATCCTCCACAAAAGAAGGGAATCCTCCAATGGACATGAATGTCATGAATCCAGAAACATAGGACGCACAGGAACCTCTGGCCAAAATAACAGTATAATCAGTTCCAACATTGTAGTATATGGTTCCAATGAGGATTGTCACAAATGTATATATGACAACTCTTAACCAGTAGTATCCCACATCTCTAGTCATATTAACGAAAGATCATTTTGTCAAAATATAACACTACGTCAAGAAACTAGCTTGACTTCCGTTCGATTCTAGCACCGTTCCTTTAATTTGTGATATTTCATGAACCCTCGCAGCTGTCGCCATTGCATACTCAGAGGAATTATAATGATCCATCAAAATTCTTATGGCTTGGGCTATGCTTATCTTGTCAAGAGGGTCATTCAATTCCGTGGCTCTGAGCCTGTACAATCCCTTCAGGGTAGCTTTGACCCTGTCGAAATCCGAATTAATGCAACGAATGAAATGATCTGAAGGATTTCTCAGTGGAGGGCATGGGAAACCGGCTTGTTCAAAGAACTCGTGGGCAGATCTTGTTTCACCAAAGTAGACATCCATCTCATTGCGTGTAAGAGTGCCTGTCTTGAGTATGCTGGTCCATACGCTCACCCAAATTAAGTTCATCCTCATCAATATCAGGAATATAAAAGTCAGGAGGCACTTCATGCATCTGTACACTTGGTGCATGTTGAATTGCCCTCAGATTCTCCAGAACCTGCACTTTAATTGCACTCAAGTATGTCTTGCTATTCATATTCTCCATATTCCCAGTAGTGTTGATCTTTAAGGAATAGTCAGGTGGGAAGTACTTGATGTAATCATTATCAGGAATTTCATTAGGAAGTTCTGTATCAAGAAGTACTCCAGTTTCCACAGACCAACAACAAGCAACATTCTCTTTTGTGTAACCTCCTCCCCCAGTAACCAATAGTGGCAGATTAAATTTCTTCATAATTCTCACACACTGTGCATGACAAGCAGAGCAGCACCATCGATGGATAGGTTAAAGCAACCAAGGCGATCCCCAGCAAGTGAATCAGCTCCACACTGAAGAACAATGGCACCAGGCTGGTATATATCGACTACCTTGGTAATAATAGTTTTGAAAAGTCGCGTGAAACTAGCATCATCAATTCCATTTTTTAGAGGAACATTAATAGCATAATATTTTCCTTCTCTTTCTCCAACCTCCTTAACATCACCTGTTCCAGGAAAAAACATGTCACCGTACTTGTGAAAGCTCACTGTCATCACCCTGTCAGTAAAATAAAAGTCTTCTTCAACTCCATCACCATGGTGGACATCAATATCAACATAGAGAACTCTGGCATGGTGTTTAAGCAACTCCAAAATTCCCAGCACCAAGTCATTAATATAACAGAAACCTGATGCCTCACACTTTTTAGCATGGTGAAGACCACCAGACTAATTGATTGTAATATCACAAATCTGATTGTTCAGTTGATGAGCAGCATCTATAGTGCCACCATCATAAATTTGACAAAACTCAAAGAGGTTCTCAAATACAGGACAATCTTCTCCCATATTATATTTTACTAGCTCCTTGGTGAACAAGTGTTGTGTATCAGGTGTTATTCGATGCAAGAACTCCACATAGTCTACTGAATGAAACTGAGCAAGTTCCACTGCCCATTCCAAACGTGAATATCTGCAAACTACCATCGTCATGTAAAAAAAGAGCAGTATTGTTGTCCTTAGAGAGAGGCCTGTAAGCTACAATGCCAACCCATGGAGAAGATGAATTTCCAAACAATCACAAAAGTTTTGCAGAAAGCTCCGTAGGACCAAGAGACATAGTGAGTGGAGAGTTCGACTTTAAACTAAACAGGCAGACAAAAAGCCACTACCATCAAGCAACTCCTTCCAGTGATGTAACCCAGCAGGCCTTAACTGACCATCTTGATCACCCTCAAGAACACTTGATACTTCACTAATACAAGTGCCTTCTGGATTCAATTGTCCAATCAAAGTTGAACCATCATGATAAGAGAGGAAAATTAATCTGTAGGCTATTTTGAAACATAGAGATATACCTTTTGACTGAACTTCTCTACCCTGGACATGGATAGTTTCTGTTAAAACTTGAGCTCCAGTGTAACCTTCTACTCCTATTTGTTGCCTATACAACATACCATGTTGTGATAGTACAATAAGAACTAGCCAGCCATGTAAGATGGGCACCAATACTGCATCTATGATCGAATCTTCCAATAATGTAAAATAATGCATAGGACTGATGTTGTCTTGGGACAGGTCATAGATCTTCACAAACTTGTTGGTGACCACCATGAGTTGAACTTGAGAACCAGGAAGCCAGGCTATTTGTCGGATATAAGCACCTTTTGCATATCCCAGGGCCTGATGACAAAAACAAATCCCCAAGATGGAAATGTCCTTGCATTCATACAACATCCTCATACAAATTCCTATGTCTGCAACACATGTTGGTGGACCTGGGCCTGGCGAGATGACAATGTTATCAAAAGCATGTTCCTCATACAAAATATGGTGAAGATGATTCTTCACAACAATTGGAGCTACTCCATTTACCACTGCTAGAAACTGAAAAATATTGTAAGTATAGCTGTCATAGTTGTCAATCAGCAATGTTCTCACTTGCTTAGAGTTGAATTCCTTTTCCTTTCTTGTATGGCAGTCACTCAATTTTGAACCCAGACTCTCACCAATTATCAAAGATGCAGACACTTTGGTCATGCTAGCAACAATAGTTTGTCTACAGAAGCTTGAGACATTTGCCAATGAAGTATGTTTGGATTTGTTAAAAGATAATGCTCCACATTGGATATTCAAAGCAGATGATTGCCAAGCTACCAATGGAAAATTCCAATACCAACCATTTGAAACTTCTGATGGCAAGGAGATAAGACTGCAGTTCCATCCCATTTTAACACAGAGATAAGAGGGCAGATCTTGTTACACCCTCAAATCTGTCTCTTATTGCTATTGCTTACTATAAATATCTTTTTTAGAAGTTCAATTCCTTTTTCCTATAGTTTATACCTGGAAAATGAACAATACGGTTTCAAGAGAGAGGCCAAACGTCCCACAGAAATATTTTGCCTTTCATATGTAATTACAGGTAGATGTTGGGTGTGTGGGTGGAGGGATGGATGGATAAACTATCCTTCTGAACACATGGTTTTTTCAATTGGGCACAATCTTGTCCTACACATGAAAATAGAGAGTGCTAATTTCCATTGCCAAGGTTGGGATACAAAACTCCAAACCCCATCCAACATTCTTCTTGAATGTACATAAGCACAGATATAGACACAACCAAACCACTGGACATTCCAAAGTACCACCAATTGAAGAATGAACTCTTGTGCTCCATCTTGTCTGGGTCTCGGTCATCACACTGGTCTGTCTCAAATGTTCACAGACAAGGTTTGTGCCCTCCTTGCCTCAGTAGCAAATATGGAACATTGTGGCACGCACAGTATGACATATTTGGCCTGTAAACATGTCGATCATGAAAGATGAATATCTTCTATGAGCAGGAGGCTAACAGTGGCTCCACTTGGGGATGGCTTTTCCTCACGAAAAGTCAAGAACAGCAAGTCAGAATGCCTTAGTCTTTAATTGTTGTTGTTCTCTGCAAAATTCCCTTTGCCGGCTGCCTTATTAATCCTACCTACCTATCCTAACCAGCACTTACTTTGCTGTCAGGTGAAATCAAATAACCAGTGCAGCCACTTAAGAAACTATAAAAAGAGATGAACTGGTTGACTGATTGTTAATGAACTTGGAAGCACTATTCGGTCATGTGCCCCCATAATCAAAATTGTGGCATAGAAAGGCTGCTGCTGATGTATTTGGTCCTCACAGAGAAAGCATGCTAAAGAACTTGAGTTAAGAAGCAGTTCCATGTAGTCTGCAATAGGATCAATAAAAACATCATGTGGGATAGTTTCTTCTGGGCCTTCTTGGTCGGATGGGACAATTGCATCCTCGGTAATAAGCCCTGCAACTAAATCTTCAGCCTTTTCCTTGGAAACATAATTATCCTCAATCTGTAAGTCAGAAGGTAGTACCATTTTCTCATGACTTGGTGAAGGAAGGTTTTGAAAAAATTCTTTAGGATCGCGAAAATTACATGACTGAATTTGAGATTGCAAGAGTTCAATTTCATTTTCATATCTTTCAACAACTAAATCAAGAAAAAGGTTACTCGAGCATCCTGCTGTTTTTAACAACACCAATCTGAAAAATTCTTCATCAAGCTGAAGTTCTGATAAACTCTCCCTGAATTCATTTAGAGCTTTATCAAATTAAAGATCTTCCACGAACCTGGTCATCCTGTCTTACTGTTAATGCTTTGGAATATGGACTATTTGGTTGTAGAATTGGTTCGTTCCTCAGTGGAGTCTTAATTGAAAATGAAGTGGAGTCGCCAGGTGGATGCCTTAATTCTGGAGTGCCTGATCTCTGTCCACCATCAAATATCAGAACTAAACATGAAAAGTTCTGAAGAAAAGGAGCACTTTCTCAAGAAAACGGGGTTTATAGTGATGAACAAAATGATTCAGGTCCCCAGCGGAGTCGCCATTATGTTATCGCTCAGGTTGTCCCTTGGCTCCTTAAGGGATACGGCCGAGGTAACCACAGACCAAGCTTTGGACTGCCAGTCCTAGCCTACCAGCGGTCAGAGAGGGCTCTCTCTTTGGGATTTAGCTTTGTTTAGGGAATGATTTCAGGCTAGATATGATGCACATGGGTTTTTGTTTGAGTTTGGCGGGATGGTTGATCTACTCAGGCAGAGTTGGCATGCGAGGCGTAAGAAGTTTAGAGCATTGGGCATGGAGTCAAGGATATGGACTGAAGGGTGTATTTATTTGACAGAAGAGGGAACTACAGAGCATAATAGTCAAACACAGAATAATATCAGGCTTAAATGACGATAAAACGGATGTCAGGGAATGAAAGACAGCTAAGTAGTTTTCATTATGCTAACAGAGGGAAGGTGATAGAACATTATATAGGAGCAACTAAGAAATTCCTAAACAATATTCATATACGGAGGAAACTAGTGTAAATATGAGCCAAGAGGTATTCATATTCATAGGCTAATTTAGAAGGAAAACATAGAGAAATAACAGGAATTGAGGACAGAGCATGGCTATGTGACATCTGAGCTATTCTTTCTTCCTGCAATTTTTGATCATGACACAGATATGATATAGAAAACATAGCAACTGTAGAAAGACATGAGAAAAACTTATTGTTCCATGAAGAAGTACAAGAATCCTGTAATCTTATTCTTCAGCCATCGAATCCACATTAAACAGTCCAAACAAAGGTGTTCCAGCAATCTCTGTTCATAAAATTTCTTAAGGCATACAGCGCAGGTCTCAAATTAGGTTATCAATCAACCAACTCTCACACTTTGAACAACGAACATCGTTGTTAAAATAGGCAAAATATCTATTACAAACAGATCTCAGATAGATCTGATGGAGTCACTACTTCTATCCTAATCTATACTGAAATAAATGCAAAAAAATATCTATTTAAGCTGCGCTGGAGGCAGCAACATCAAAATGGAGATTAAGTATGGGTCATTTCTTGTGATGCGCTGGCTATTTGGCCATAACTCTGTAATAACTACGCATGAATCCTTTAGGCGGATCCATAGATTTAAAAAATAATTTTTTGCCTTTTTAGATTGTGGCGGTGGCTGTCCCTTCAGCTTGATGAGTTTCCCTTCACATCCAGAAGGATTTAGGCTGCTGAGGTTCAGGCGGTGCTGAGGGGACTTGTCGAAATTCACCAAACGCTTTCATTTTTATTGGATCCGATCATCTCAGCTACACCACAGAACTGGCTGCTTGCATTAACAGAAAAAAACAATAATACTGGACAGCTTCCTGTATTTCCTCCTCAGAAGCATCCTTACTGACTCCAAGCCGCTTGTATGGACATCAATGAATCCATATTCTACATACAAAAAATCCAATCATAGCTTTATAGGCTAGATAAAGTTGGCCATTGTTCTGAAGGAAAGTCCTTGCACACAACAAAACTTGTGTTTTTGGTTCAAGATGGAGAGGATCCTGGTTCACCAAAATGGCCAGGTGGAGTAATAGGCCTTATGGTGTTCATGGAGACCTGCTTTCCCGATGACCTCATCTTGTGCTTTGCATAGTGTGCTCACAAGGCAGGGCCAATCTTCTCGTTGTATTTGATCATAAGAAAGAAGATCATGTGGTAAATAAAAATCATTAAGAATATGATGACCAAGTCCAACCATTTGGACCGATTTGTATTGATTTCAAACACATCTTTTAAGATATATTCACCACTGATTTTGGGCATTCCTTCAGTCTGTGGTTTGAAATCTATTCCAAGCAAGTCGTTCTTGTATTGGCCCTACAATTCCCAAGATTTGAAGCTAATATATGACATGGGATAGCGCCAAACTGGTTTGGGGAGATCTTTCAGAAAACGAAAAAATCCAACAACCAGCATGTATATTCCCAGAATTCCTACTCTTGTGATGATTCCCATCAAGAAATTGGGCACCAAGGTGGCCACTGTCATCATCAAGCTCTCAACAATGGCCGTGCAAGAGAAGAGGTTCAGCACAAAATATAAATAGTGAGTAAATCCAAGATGCAGTTTCACCATGTAGTAGGTGATTGTCCCGGATATTGTTGCAACAAGTGCCAGATATGGCATTGAAGACAGCGTGTTGGCAATGACAAAAGCAAGCACTCCGTAGTGTCCATTGAACCTTTCATGCTGAAAAAACCTTCATATCATCCACAAAAGAAGGGAATCCTCCAATGGACATGAATGTCATGAATCCAGAAACATAGGACGCACAGGAACCTCTGGCCAAAATAGAAGTATAATCAGTTCCAACGTTGTAGTATATGGTTCCAATGCAGATTGTCACAAATGTATATATGACAACTCTTAACCAGTAGTATCCCACATCTCTAGTCATATTAACGAAAGATCATTTTGTCAAAGTATAACACTACATCAAGAAACTAGCTTGACTTCCATTCAATTCTAGCACCGTTCCTTTAATTTGTGATATTTCATGAACCCTCGCAGCTGTCGCCATTGCATACTCAGAGGAATTATAATGATCCATCAAAATTCTTATGGCTTGGGCTGTGCTTATCTTGTTAAGAGGGTCATTCAATTCCATGGCTCTGAGCCTGTACGATCCCTTCAGGGTAGCTTTGACCCTGTCGAAATCCAAATTAATGCAACGAATGAAATGATCTAAAGGATTTCTTAGTGGAGGGCATGGGAAACCGGCTTGTTCAAAGAACTCGTGGGCAGATCTTGTTTCACCAAAGTAGACATCCATGTCATTACGTGTAAGAGTGCCTGTCTTGAGTATGTTGGTCCATACGCTCACCCGGATTAAGTTCATCCTCATCAATATCAGGAATATAAAAGTCAGGAGGCACTTCATGCATCTGTACACTTGGTGCATGTTGAATGGCCCTTAGATTCTCTAGAACCTGCACTTTAATTGCGCTCAAGTATGTCTTTCTATTCAGATTCTCCATGTTCCCAGCAGTGTTTATCTTTAAGGAATAGTCAGGTGGGAAATACTTGATGTAATCATTATGAGTAATTTCATTAGGAAGTTCTGTATCAAGAAGTACTCCAGTTTCCACGGACCAACAACAAGCAACATTCTCTTTTGTGTAGCCTCCTCCCCCAGTAACCAATAGTGGCAGATTAAATTTCTTCATAATTCTCACACAGTGTGCATGACAAGCAGAGCAGCACCATCGATGGATAGGTTAAAGCAACCAAGGCGATCCCCAGCAAGTGAATCAGCTCCACACTGAAGAACAATGGCACCAGGCTGGTATATGTCGACTACCTTGGTAATAATAGTTTTGAAAAGTCGCGTGAAACCAACATCATCAATTCCATTTTTGAGAGGAACATTAATAGCATAATATTTTCCTTCTCTTTCTCCAACCTCCTTAACATCACCTGTTCCAGGAAAAAACATGTCACCGTACTTGTGAAAGCTCACTGTCATCACCCTGTCAGTAAAATAAAAGTCTTCTTCAACTCCATCACCATGGTGGACATCAATATCAACATAGAGAACTTTGGCATGGTGTTTAAGCAACTCCAAAATTCCCAGCACCAAGTCATTAATATAACATAAACCTGATGCTTCACACTTTTTAGCATGGTGAAGACCACCAGACCAATTGATTGCAATATCACAAATCTGATTGTTCAGTTGATGAGCAGCATCTATAGTGCCACCATCATAAATTTGACAAAACTCAAAGGGGTTCTCAAATACAGGACAATCTTCTCCCATATTATATTTTACTAGCTCCTTGGTGAACAAGTGCTGTGTATCAGGCATTATTCGATGCAAGAACTCCACATAGTCTGCTGAATGAAACTGAGCAAGTTCCACTGCCCATTCCAAACGAAAATATCTGCAAACTACCATCGTCATGTAAAAAAAGAGCAGTATTGTTGTCCTTAGAGAGAGGCTTGTAAGCTGTAGTGCCAACCCATGGAGAAGATGAATTTCCAGACAATCACAAAAGTTGTGTAGAAAGCTCTGTAGGACCAAGAGACACAGTGAGTGGAGAGTTCGACTTTAAACTAGATAGGTAGACAAAAAGCCACTACCATCAAGCAACTCCTTCCAGTGATGTAACCTAGCAGGCCTTAACTGACCATCTTGATCACCCTCAAGAACACTTGATACTTCACTAATACAAGTGCCTTCTGGATTCAATTGTCCAATCAAAGTTGAACCATCATGATAAGAGAGGAAAAGTAATCTGTAGGCTGCTGTGAAACACAGAGATATACCTTTTGACTGAACTTCTCTACCCTGGACATGGATAGTTTCTGTCAAAACTTGAGCTCCAGTGTAACCTTCTACTCCTATTTTTTGCCTATACAACATACCATGTTGTGATAGTACAATAAGAACTAGCCAGCCATGTAAGATGGGCACCAATATTGCATCTATGATCGAATCTTCCAATAATGTAAAATAATGCATAGGACTGATGTTGTCTTGGGACAGGTCATAGATCTTCACAAACTTGTTGGTGACCACCATGAGTTGAACTTGAGAACCAGGAAGCCAGGCTATTTGTCGGATATAAGCACCTTTTGCATATCCTAGGGCCTGATGACCCAAACAAATCCCCAAGATGGAAATGTCCTTGCATTCATACAACATCCTCATACAAATTCCTATGTCTGCAGCACATGTTGGTGAACCTGGGCCCGACGAGATGACAATGTTATCAAAAGCATGTTCCTCATACAAAATATGGTGAAGATAATTCTTCACAACAATTGGAGCCACTCCATTTACCACTGCTAGAAACTGAAAAATATTGTAAGTATAGTTGTCATAGTTGTCAATCAGCAATGTTCTCACTTGGTTAGAGTTGAATTCCTTTTCCTTTCTTGTATGACAGTCACTCAATTCTGAACCCAGACTCTCACCAGGTATCAAAGATGCAGACACTTTGGTCATGCTAGCAACAATAGTTTGTCTATGGAAGCTTGAGACATTTGCCAATGAAGTATGTTTGGATTTGTTAAAAGATAATGCTCCACATTGCATATTCAAAGCAGACAATTGCCAAGCTACTAATGGAAAATTCCAATACCAACCATTTGAAACTTCTGATGGCAAGGAGATAAGACTGCAGTTCCATCCCATTTTAACACAGAGATAAGAGGGCAGATCTTGTTACACCCTAAAATCTGTCTCTTATTGCTACTGCTTACTATAAATATCTTTTCCAGAAGTTCAATTCCTTTTTCCTATAGTTTATACCTGGAAAATGAACAATACAGTTTCAGGAGAGAGGCCAGACGTCCCACAGAAATCTTTTGCCTTTCATATGTAATTACAGGTAGATGCTGGGTGTGTGGGTGGAGGGCCGGATGGATAAACTATCCTTCTGAACACATGGTTTTTTCAATTGGGTACAATCTTGTCCTACACATGAAAACAGAGAGTGCTAATTGCCATTGCCAAGGTTGGGATACAAAACTCCAAACCCCATCCAACATTCTTCTTGAATGTACATGAGCACAGATATAGACACAACCAAACCACTGGACATTTCAAAGTACCACCAATTGAAGAATGAACTCTTGTGCTCCATCTTGTCTGGGTCTCGGTCATCACACTGGTCTGTCTCAAATGTTTGCAGACAAGGTTTGTGCCCTCCTTGCCTCAGGAGCAAATATGGAACATTGCAGCACGCACAGTATGACATATTTGGCCTGTAAACATGTCGATCATGAAAGATGAATAACTGTTATGAGCAGGAGGCTAACAGGATCCAGTGGGAAATCTCTGGGTATATGTGTTTTATGTGTTATGCTCTTGCATTGCTTATTTTCTTTGTTTTTATAATTTGTATGCAGATAATTTCTATACGAGGTTAAAACCTACATTTGGTATCAAAGTTGTTTTGGCTTCAAGGGTAGGCCTTTGTTGCTGAGGGGTTTCGCTCGGGCCTGTGGTAGACCCTATTCAGTGGGAGATCTGCAAGATCGATTCAGGTGGTGAAAGAAGATGGCGAGCAGCGGAAAGATAGAGATTGAGAAGTTCAATGGTCAGAATTTTGAGTTGTGGAAACACAAGATGGAGGATCTGTTGGTGGATAAAGATCAGTGGATCGTGGTAGATCCGTGTAATAAACCAACGGGAGTGACCGATGAAGAATGGAAGAAGTTGGATGGGAAGGCAAAGAGCACAATACAATTGTGTGTCTCAGATTCAATATTGCTGAATGTATCAGGGGAAGCTACGGTGAAGGCTCTGTGGGACAAGTTAGGGACTTTGTACCAATCTATGTCTTTGGTGAATAAACTATTCCTGCGGAAAAAGCTGTATAACCTGAGGATGAAAGATGGAGACTTGGTGACAGAGCATCTGAATGTGTTTAATACTGTGGTAAGTCAGTTATCATCTGTTGATATTAAAATTTCAGATGAAGATAAGTGCATCAGTTTGTTGTGTTCTCTACCAGATTCGTGGGATAGTCTGGTTATTGCAATAGGTAGCAATGCAACTGCTTTGCAGTTTGATGAAATAGTCTCAGCCTTGCTGACAGAGGAGATGAGACGGAAAAATATGGACAACCAGAATGGTGATGCCTTGTCTGTACGAGGACGGTCCCAGAACAGAAACAAAAATAAGTCATCGAGTGGGAGATCTAAATCTAGAGGGAGATCTAAATCTCCAGGAAAACCTACAAAGGTGGTGTGCTGGAAAATGCGGAAAGGAAGGGCACTTCAAAAGGGAGTGTAAATCTAAAGCTCCTGATAAAGGAAAAGGATTTGACGATGCTCCTTCTGCAGAGGCGAAAACCACCTCAGATGAAGGTGGGGATGTGTACTTGGCTTCTTCAAGTACACATGTAGATCATGAGGCATGGTTAACTGACTCAGGTGCATCCTTTCACTTCACTCCCCATAGAGAGTGGTTCTGCGAGTATGAGAAATACGATGGTGGTGATGTCTTCTTAGGAGATGATAGGAAGGCTAGAATCATTGGTCGTGGAAAAGTAAAGTTGAAGTGCAAGGTGGAAGGGTTAGAACCCTTTCGGGTGTTCTGCATATTCCTGCGTTGGCCAGAAGTCTGATTTCTGTAAGCAAGTTGGATGATGCAGGTGTAAAGACAGTGTTCAAGAAGGATACCTGCCAAGATGGTTCGAGGAGCACTGGTATTGATGCGGGGAGTTCGGAATTGGAACTCTGTACAAGCTGCAAGGTAGCACTGTTGTTGATCGGTGCAATAGTTCTATGGTTCCTGAAAATGGAGCAGAAAAATCTAGTGGTCTCTGGAGAGAAGACCATGCTGTGGCATCAAAGGCTTGGACATATTGGAGAGAAGGGCCTTCGAATACTTCATGGTAAAGGTATGGTAGAAGGTATGAGTAATAGCTCTCTGGATTTTGATTTCTGTGAAAATTGTGTATAGGGGAAGCAGAATCGGGTGAGTTTCCCCTCTGGTGGTAAGAGGACGAAACAAATATTAGAGCTTGTGCATAGTGATGTGTTTGGACCTGTGAAGGTTCCATCACTGGGTAAGTCTATGTACTATGTATCATTTATAGATAAATTCTCAAGGAATATATGGATATATTTCCTTAAGAAGAATTCTGAAGTCTTTGATAGGTTTTATTAGACTCTGTCATGTTATTCCTCTGTCAGAGTCAAATTCTAGTTAAAGTTTATTTCTCGTCACTGGCAGTCATTAAATGCCAGTTTGATCAAAAGAGTTATTTTAAATTTTTTAGTCTAGGGTTTTGTCTTCAGAGGTGTCTCAATAACATGTGCAAAGCTGGAGGAAGGTTTAGGAAGTTATTATTTCAGGAGTCTCATCATCATTAATGATCAAAAGGATGATTCTTCTCCAAAACCCTGTTTTGGAGAAGAAATTGGCAAATTAGTTGTTTGTAATAACCATGTAATTTTTTGTCTTGGAGATTTCAAATGCAGGCTTTATGTCATGCTAAACATCCCTGCAAATAGACAAAGAAAAAAGCCATCATTCAAGTCAGCAAAACAAAAGGAAATTGGAAAGTCTTCTATCTGAAATAGAGAGGGTTGTCTACTTACTTAAAATTGCAGACCCAAACTAGAGATGTTTCTCTAAAACAAGAGACACAGTTGCCATATTATGAAAAGTATGATGTTGAAAAACCAAATTCTGAACATAAAATATCTTTGTCAAACAGCAGTGGCTAATGTTAAGGTACTTGAAACATGATAAGAATACTACTGTGGGTATTGTTAAAGAGACTTCAGTTGTAATGAAACCATGATGGCTTGGGGCTGTGCACAATCCAGAAGGCATATATGATTTTATTCCCCTATGTGATTTTATCCAACCATTTCTCGGTATCATGCAGTTCATAGTACTAAGGCAATTTTGTGAGTTTGTGAGAAAATTGGGTTGTTTCCAGGGTGCGCGGCGCATCAGGTGACCAAGTTCAGTGTTATTTTGCACGCGTGCGGCGCATCAGGAGCGCACGGCACACTGGGATAGCGCGCTACGCACTCAGTCCAACACAAATTTTGTTTGTATTCATGCGACCAGATCGTGTCTAATCGCCTCCAAATCTCGCAAGTAGGCTTCTAAAGGTTGCTCAGTAGATTTTAGCATGATTGTGGTGTTGTTAGCTTGCAAGTTTAATTGTATCGCCCAACGCCTACAATTCATTTAGAGACTCAGGTTTCCGCCTGGACTCAGTTGTTTTGGCTTCAATGACAAAACGATGGCTCTGCAAGCTATTTTAGTGTGTGATCAAATATAATTCAGATTAGCACAAAAATAAGGCAATCCTGTCATCTGTTAAAAAATTTATCGGGAAATGCCCTCCAAATATTGTCCTGTATGTTGATTGCTTAGATGTGCAAAGTAGGGACTATAGTAATCTCCCTCTGCTCAAAATCATCACCGAGACATTTGGAGCTGCTATTTGGTTAAATGCCATTGTAGTTCTCACGAATGCTTCATCAACTCCTCCAAATGGACCAAGTGGAACACCTCTTAGTTATGAGATGTTTATGGGTCAACGTAGTCAAATAGTGCAACATTCCATGTGCCAAGCAGCTGGTGATATGCGTCTTATGAATCCTGTTTCACTAGTGGAAAATCATCCATTATGAAGAAAAAACACGGCAGGTCAAAGTGTTTTACCCAAAGGGTAGGTTTGGAGCCTCAATTATTGTTGTTGTGCTTTTCATCAAAGGTTTTAGCTGAAGCAAATGCCCTTTTTGAAATTACAAGACAGTACCCCTGGAAGGCCATTTGGATTTCGCACCTGAGCTCCACCATTGCCATTTATGTTGTCCTCTCTTCTGTAGTCTCGAGCACAACTGAAGGTCCCTAATGAGCAGACTGGGGAAGATATTGATTTTAATGAAATTTGGAGCAGATGTCAGTTTCAGATGATGAAGATGAGTAGGATCGCCTTCCTCCTTTCAAGCCTTTGAGTAAATATCAGCTATATAAACTAACTAAAGAGCAAAGGAAAGCTTATTTTGATGAAGTAGATTACTGAGAAAAATTGTTTCAGAAGAAACAGTGGAAAGAGGAGCTAAAGGGATAATCTTACAATAGATGTCCAGTGAAGATGGGGACGAAGTATGCAATCCTTGCATACCTGTGGAAGTGATCTCGAGGCAGGTCAATTTTGAAGCCAAATCTGAGTATGAGATAATCCAGAACTATAAGGTGCTGCAAGAAGTCTTCAACAAGCTTAAGATAGCCAAGAATATTGAAGTAAACAAACTGGTGAAAGGAAGGCCATTAGACAATCTTGAGTTTATGCAATGGTTGAAACGATACTGCGATTCTACAAATGTTGGAAATTGTACCCGCAAGAATGGTTATAATGTTGTTGAGAGAAGAGAGGGACATTGTCCATTTTTTTTTCCAGATCTTCTTGCTCGCATTCGACGGAATTGCAATAACTCAGTACTTTCACTTCGCGGGATTGGACTATACCAATTCCACTTTTGCTGCTGCAACAACAAATTTAATCTCAGTAGTCACGTTTGTGATGGCCACTGTTCTGAGATTTGAAAATGTTGACATTAGGAGCCTGAGAGGGCTAGCAAAGGTTGTGTGCACTACTGTTTGTGTAGGTAATGCAATGGTGATGACCTTATACAAGGGTTCTGTAATTAAAATGCTAAATGCATACAATTCCACAGCTAGCAATAGCATATTGGGTTCCATTCTTCTTTTTGCTTGATCGTCCTGGATTATATTTCAGGCTCCAGTTTTGAAGAGGTATCCAACTCAATTGTCATTGACTGCACTGATGTGTATGTTCGGAGCATTGCAGTCCGGTGTAATTTCTTTGATTTTTAGCATAACACATCAAGTGTCTGGACCATTGGCTGGAATCTTGAGCTTCTCAGTTACGTTTATACGGGATTGATCTGTTCAGCATTCGCTTTCTTTGTGCAAACTTGGTGTGTACACCTAAAAGGACCAGTATTTGTGGCAGTTTTCAATCCATTGAATACCATAGTAGTGGCAATTTTGGAATGCTTCATTCTTCAGGCAAATGTTCACGTTGGAAGTGTGGTGGGATTGGTTTTGATCGTGGGGGGTCCGTATTCTGTGATGTGGCAGTCAAAGTCAAAGCCAGAATTTAAACAAAGGATATTCACCGTGGCAGAAAGATAGGTCTGATTGCCCATTTTGGTCTTCAGTTGCAAATTTAAAGGGTCTTCAGTTATGGTTTTCCACCCTTTCATTGGCCATCAACAAACAAATGTAACACTGCTCCTTTTTAGAGCAGACCTTTCCTATTTTTATCATTTTAGTTGAAACAACGCCCCTGTTTTGGGTCAATCTGTTTTCTCCTAGTATCATTTATTTAATGTAAAAAACAATCACTTGTAAACGGTGGAGGGAGAGATTTCTAAAAGCTGGTGGCAGAGAAGAGAGCATTTCTTGTACACAGTTTTTGACAGAGAGTTTAATGAAAAATACAGCTCTGACCCCTGAGATTCCTGTGGTATGACATTTGACATATGTTTCTTCTCTGTCTCATATGTGTCTTGTAATGTTTTTCATTTCATTCCTAAATCATTTTTGTTGAATACTTTTAAGTGAGAAAGGCAGAATTAAATTTATTTGCTCTGTCTTGTGGAAGTATTCATTGTCAATGTTTTCTTCTGTTTGACAAGGATCCATATTCTATGCCCTTGTCGACTTCTCAGCAGTCTTTCCATTCTGTTTATCTCAATTTAATTGTTAAATTTCTTTCCTACCTTGCCTCAGGAGATAATTTGTGTTTTTGATTATATTTCCCTTTCCAAGCTGTTCTTTGCCACATGCAGCCTAGAAAACCGAATCATTTATCAAAACAACTCTTTCTATCAATTTACTAGCCTAAAATCAGTATTCCTTACTAGTCATCTCACCACCGTTGAAGATTTTTCTGCCGAGATAGACCTGGAGAGAGCCCTCTCCTGTCCTCGTAGGGCTAGCTACGAGGTTGAGCGTGGTTTGATGTAGCCTCGATTTTTACCTTATTTCAGCCTAAGGTAGATTTGAGCGCTAACAGGTTTAAGGAATTTAAGGCTCTAGTGGAAAATTAGACAGAGAAGAAGATAAAGGTGTTGAGGACAGATAATGGTGGAGAATTCTATAGCAAGGAATTTGAAGAATTTTGTAAGAAGTGTGGTATAGCATGACAGAAGACTACTCCATATACACCTCAGCAAAATGGAGTCGCAAAAATAATGAACAAGACGTTGATGGAAAGGGCAAGAAGCATGCTCAGTGGTGCCGGGTTAGGATAGGAATTCTAGGCAGAGGCAGTGGATACTGCATGTTACTTGGTCAACAGGTCACCTTCATCAGCGTTGGAGGATAAGAACTCCACAAGAAGTATGGACTGGTAAGAAACCCTCTCTTTCACATCTGAGGGTATTTGGATGTGATGCATATGTACATGTTCCAAAGGAGAAATGAACCAAGTTGGATAGTAAGTCTGAAAAGTGCATCTTTATTGGGTATAAGGATGGTTTAAAGGGTTATAAGCTTTGGAACCCAGTAACAAGGAAGGTTGTGTATAGCCAAGATATGGTGTTCAGAGAGGTGAAAGATGTTTATTAAACATGAAGTCCAACCAAAGGAACCTGAGAAGATAGAGTTTGAGCTAAAGAAGGAAGAATCAGACTCTGTAGCAGAGGAGGATCAGAAAGATGAAGAGCCACAAAACTCCGGCTGTGAAAGATCAGCTGAGAAAGAAGGCAGCCAGAAAGGTATAGTCCATCCTGCTTTCTTGTTCAAACTGTGCCTTTGCATCTGTTACTGATGATGATCCCAGAACTGTGACGGAAGCAGTGGATTCAAAGGATGGAAAACTCTGGAAAGAGGCCATGGTTGATGAAAATGGCATCTTTGCACAAAAATGAGGCTTGGGATCTGGTGGAGTTGTCGGCTGGAAGGAAACCCATTGGCAGCAAATGGGTGTTCAAGAAGAAGACAAATGCAGAAGGGAAGGTGGTGAAATACAAAGCTCGGTTGGTAGCAAAAGGTTATTCCCAGGTGCCGGGAATTGATTTTGGTGATATTTTTTCTCCTGTTGCCAAGGTAACTTCTATTTGATTACTTTTATCTGTTGCTGCT
>APFE030796324.1:215384-252680 GCA_000404065.3 Pinus taeda | reverse complement strand
GGGAAATGAACTTGCCAAGGCACAACTGAAGCATGAACAAGATGTAAAATGACTCATCAGACACTGACATGATAATGAAAACCCTATGAATGATGATAGACTCAGCTGAATAGTGACATAGATTGGCATTTGGGAAACTTTACAAGGAGTTAAAGCAAACCCTATACCTAATGCCTAGTAACCAAATTTTGCTTGAAAACTTTTTGAAATGACAAAATTTGACCTTAACACTCTGAAACCACTTTGTAAGAGCATATTTGATCACTGGAGGAAGGATGGAAAGACTGACACTAACAGGTGGGAAACACATCAAGGAAATTTTGAAAACTGGCATGGATGTAGAAGGATGATGCACCTACAATTTGGGAAACCGTAACTATAGTTAGAAGACAAATACGATGGATGAGTTGACCTGCGTAAGCACCTCGCGAAATGGACCAAGGCTTATGGGGAAGAACCACAACCTGAATGGGTACATTTATTCTACCATACCCTGGATGTCATACCCATGAACTGGTACACTGAGACAGAACTCCAACATGGTACGAGCGAATGGGATGTCTTGTGCGAGGGATTTTTGTTAATATTCACATTTGAAGACCGATGGTCAGATACTCTTGACGACGTGCTGCAAGCAGTAAAAGCCAACATCTTCAAAATACCACAGGAGCCACTGGAAGTGCTTCAACCAACATGGGAAACCCAATTAAGCAGTGCCCTAGAATGTTATAATGTGCAAGTAGAGGAGGATGATGATGACCCCTGAACTATTAATATTCTAGAAATCAAAGGCTGTCGCAAGGTTTGAGGACCATCAATTGAGGATCCCAACATCACAGCGCCACTAGAAACAAAACAGGTAAACATTGGCACAAACGCGGAGCCAAAGTATGCAACGCTTGGGGACTATTAGGACGATGCTACGGTAGATAAGGTTGTCGCGTTACTCCGTGAATATCAAGATTTGTTCTTGACCAAAATCATGGACTTAAAGGGGATCATTTGCAACATAGGGATGATGAAGATCACTCTAAAACTAGAGGCGAAGCTAGTTAAGCAATGACCTTACTGCTTGAATCCACAGTATAAAGAAAAGGTCTGCGACGAATTAGACAAAATGCTTGCAGCCGGAATTATTGAACTAGTGGAAGAATCTGACTGGGTGAGTCCTATGGTAGTACAGGAGAAAAAATAGAAGGGCGAAATGAGAATATGCATGGACCTTAGGAAGCTTAACGACACCTGTGTTCACGATCCATTCTTGACACCATTCACAGATGAAGTATTGGAGAATGTTGGCGGTCAGGAAGCTTACTCATTCACAGATGGCTTCTCAGGGTACCATCAGATCATGATCGCGCCAGAAGATAGGAGCAAGACAACTTTCACAACTGAATGGGGCTTCTTTCAATACATCCTTATGCCTTTTGGACTGAAGAATGTGCTAGCAATATTTTCGCGCATAGTGGTGGTCGTGTTCAAAGAATATATCCACAAATTCTTGGAGGTCTATCTGGACGATTGGATTGTATTTTGGTTAGTTAAACACCATATAGTGATCTTATGTTTGATGCTAGATACTTGCCGCCGACACCAGATTGTCTTGAACCTTAAAAAGTGCACCTTCCTCGTTCCCTTTGGAAACCTACTAGGTCATGTTGTCTACAAACAAGGCTTGATGGTGGACCCTGCGAAGATTGTTGTAATTCTGAATCTGGAAGCACTGCGAAGTGTCAAACAACTACACGCTACTTTGGGGCACACTGGTTACTATAGAAAGTTTATCAATAGCTATGCCCAAATAATAGCGCCAATGGAAAAACTATTGAAAAAGGACGCTACATATTGTTGGAATGATGATTGTATGAAAATTTTGGATGTTGATCCAAATGGATCCTTGAATACTCTCTAAGTCTTCAAAATCTTCTTAAAATTGCTTAAAAGATCAAAACGATCACATGGGAAGAGCCCTTAGAAACATCGGAAAACACTATCAGGAGGCGAAAAACACAAGAAAATAGTGAAAACAAAGCTATTGGCGGTTTGAATAGTGAATGCATAGGAGCCGTCCGATCTGGTCGATTAATTGTCCAGATCTGAACGATGAATCACAATCGGCAAAGCCTATCAGAGGTTATCGGCAGAGACCTTATGGAACTTGTGATGGTGATTAGCGGATTCAACGAGGACCGTCGATCAAGCGCGCAGATCGATGGCCCATGTTGCACCACAAAATCACAATCGACAAACACAATGGAGTGGGGCTATATACATATACATATATGCGATGCGATTGATCGAACTCGATAACATTATAAACCATATTTGATATAATTTGAGTTCCGGCAAACATCAATTTTCTTTGTATTTTCATATTTTGTTTAATAAACGAAATACAAAGGATAAAGCACCGATGTGATAAATCGAACCCGAAAGGGTTCCTTAAGGCTATTGCATGTCATTTCAAATCCACCCACAACCATTTTTATGGGATTTTAGTGTTTTAACGTATTTTCAAAATAAAAGAGAAAGCCACAAAGAGGGGCTTTGCGACATGCGATAGCGACTTCTAGGCAGACTTGATAGGAGAATAGGACACAATTATGAAGATTTGAAGTCCGAATGAACAGTGTTTTGGAGGTTTTTCCTGTGTTTGAATGCATTTCTTTGTGTAAATAGAGAATGGCCATTTCAAGGATTTCAAAGGCCCGATGCACTCATCCGTTGCGGAATAGGTGGCGACCTCACCTAAAGGCATTATGCCATGATTTCAAATGCTTAAAAGAGGGATTTGAGTGGACAGAGGCCGGGAGATAGAAATCCGAGAAGGAGAAACGAATAGACAATGCAGATTGGCTTTAAATACATAGGAAATAGAAGATAGAGCTAGGCAGTGTCGAGACAAAGCAAGACAAAGACAGAGAGTGATAGAGAGAGTCTGTGTACTCAGAGAGGCTTGAGAGGTTCAAGAAAAACTCTTTTTTTTTTTATCTGTTGTGTGTCGAGACTCAATTTGAGCTCATATTGTTGTAAAACTCTATTCTGAAGACATAATAGAGAGGCCACCACTGAAGGCTGGACCAGGAGATGTAGCCCAGGAGTGTTGGGTGAACTCCATATTAAATTTGTTGTGTTTATGTGTGTTAGTCTATTATGCTTTTCTACTGCTTCATTTTCTATGTATTTCACAATCTTATTGATTCATTGCTCAAAGTAACATAGGAAAATACATGCACAGAAGTCTGTAAAGCCTTAATAATTGTTTAAGATCTCATTTTTAGATCAAGTGGTATCAGAGATTTAGGTTGCTAAGGTTAGACAAGCTTGTGCTAGATTGTTGAATGCTAACTAGGTCAAAGCTCAAATTAGGAAAAGGAGAATCGATTGAGGATAACCCAGAAATTGGGAGAGTCTATCCTAGGAGGAAAATGGCAGAGGAGATTCCATTGGAATCAGAATCTCAGTTCATGGACAGTTTCATGACCATGAGAGCCATGGTAGAAGAGATGTATCGAGAATTCAAGAAAGGTCGAGGTGAAAGTACTTCAACCTCCAAACAAGACAAAGGAGTAGAAGAACCTTCTCTAGATGCCCCAGAAGGAAAAGGGAAAGGAGGAAAGCCTCCTACACCTATTGATAGCCCTTAAAATAAAAAGAAGAAAACATCTTTGATTAAGTTAGATGTTAAATTTGATTTTCCAATATATGATGGAGAATTAAATGGAGAAAAGCTAGATAACTGGATTAGACAGATTGATGTGTATTGTAGGGTGTAGAACATTGATTCAGACAGGAGTAAAATTAAATTGGCTAGCCTACGCCTTGGAGGAAGTACCCTAGTGTGGTGGGAAGGTAGAACACAAGCTGATTTGAATAGGCATGGCAAAATTCTTTCTGCCTGGCGTGAATTTGTTTCTGCCATTAAAAAACAATTCTATCCACTAGATTATATGCAGCAAGCTATGATAAGTTGGCAAACTCTTTGCCATTTAAAGGGGCAAAGTATACAAAGCTATACCCAGGAATTTAGAAAAATAACTTTAATTCTAGGCATTTCTTTAGACTCACCTGAAACTTTGTTGAAGTATATAGGTGGTATACATAGTTATTTGAGGCACACCATTCTCATGTTTAACCCTACTAGCATAGATGAGGTATCTATTCAGGCTACACATATAGAGGATAGAAGAAAGAATGTGAACCTAGAGATTGGGGGATCATCAAAACCCACTGCAAGCAAGAACAGGAAAAGGGGAAGAAAAAATGGAAAGAGAGGAAAGCAAATGCTATATAGAAAACCAAAACTTCATGCACTCGCTGCAAGAAGGAGGGACATGATGATGAACATTGCTAGTCTTTGCATCTAGAGTTGAAACCCAAGAAGTTTGATGGCAAGAAGAAGAATATTGTTGTTGAGATACAAAAAGATTTGGGGTCAAACTCAAGTGTTGAAACAACAATCACAGCGACAGGTATAAAAGGTTGTCCACTTTAGAGAATGCATAGATCAAGAAGCAAGTATAGGAGCTACTCGAGATAGGGTTCATAAGACCAATCACATCACCATGTGGATCTCCAATCGTGTTGGTGAGAAAGAAAGATGGTTCGTGGAGGATGTGCATTGATTACAGAGCATTGAATAAAATAACAATTAGGAATCGTTATCCCCTTCCTCGCATTGATGATCTATTGGATCAGCTGAAAGAAGTTGTTTACTTTTCCAAGTTGGACTTACGTAGTGGCTATCATCAGGTCAAAGTAGCAGAGCAAGATGCATGGAAGACTGCTTTCAAAACAAAGCAAGGGTTGTATGAATGGTTATTTATGCCTTTTGGCTTGACTAATGCTCCTGCCACTTTCATGAGAGTTATGAATGATGTACTCAGGCCTTTTATTGATGATTTTGTAATTGTATATTTAGATGACATTCTTGTTTTCAGTAAAACATGGGAAGAACATTTGAAGCATGTAAAGCAAACTCTAGATGTTTTGAAAAAAGAAAATCTCTATGTTAAACTATCAAAATGTGAATTTGGAAAAACATCTTTGAATTATTTGGGTCATATTGTTGGGGGTGGTGAAATTAAGATAGATCCCTCTAAGGTTGCAGTCATTGTAAACTGGCCTAAACCCAAATCTGCTACAGAAGTTAGAAGCTTCCTAGGAGTAGCACAATATTGGAGAAACTTTATTGCTAAATTTTCCTTAATTGTAGATCCCTTACATGCTTTGACAGGATTGAACAAGGTGTTTCAATGGGGAGGCAAACAGTAGAAAGCCTTTGACCTTTTGAAAGAAAAATTAAGACAACACCAGTACTAGCATTACCAAATCTTCAACAACCACTTGAGATTGAAATAGATGCCAGTAACTATGCCATGGGAGAAGTGTTAATGAAACATGGTAAACCCATATGTTATCATTCTGAGACATTTAATTATGCAGTAGTTAATTATCCTACATATGATAAAGAATTGCATGCATTAGTCCAGAGTGTGAAAAAGTGGAAACGTTACTTAATGGGCAAAGAAAAAATTATACATACTGATCATCAGCCACTTCAATATTTGCACTCACAAACTAAATTGCAGCAATCAAGGCACTATAGGTGGATGGGTTTCCTACAGCAGTTTCATCTAGTCATCAGATATAAGAAAGGCACACACAATAAAGTTTCAGATATGTTGTCCAAACCAATCATAAATTCATCTACTATACTTAAGCATAACTCAGTGATGCATGAAAGCTACATTGAACAATATGCTCAAGATATAGATTTTAAAGATGTTTATGCAACTTTAAGTCATTGCAAACAAGTAGAAGAGTTGGATTATTATGTTGAGGACCAACTCTTGTATCATTTGGGAAAGTTATGCATTCCACAAACTAAAAGAGTCAACATAATTTGAGAAGCACATACTTCACTGATATCAGGTCATTTTGGGGTAAGTAAAGCAGTTACACAACTACAAAGATTTTGCTATTAGCCAAAAATGCATGAAACCATTTCTAGATATGTAAAAGGGTGTACCATGTGTGCTAAAATCAAGCCCAGCAATAGAAAACTAGGCTTGTACACTCCACTTACAGTTCCTTCTCGTCCTTGGGAAAGTGTTTCCATGGACTTTGTTGGGGGATTGCCTAAATCTAGAAAAGGTCATGACCATTTATATGTTATTGTGGATAGGTACAGCAAAATGTGTATTTTAATACCTTATAACAAGCAGATTACAGTTGAACAAACAACAAAGTTGTTCTTTCAGCAAGCCTGGGTGCATTTTGGATTACCCACTTCCGTAGTATTTGATCGAGATTCCCAATTTGTTGGGATTTTTTGGCCAAGTTTGTGGGAATTGATAGACACCAGACTAAAGAAAAGCACAGCCTGTCATCCATAAACAGATGGCCAAACAAAGGTAGTCAACAGGACAGTGATCCAATTGCTTAGGGGTTATTGCAGCAAGCATCCCAAGCTTTGGGATGAACATTTATGTTATGTGCAACATGCTTACAACCGTTCTAAACATTCTTCTACACAGAGATCTCCTTTTTAGACTTGTTTTGGTTTTATACCAAGGTCTCCCTTGGATTTTGTCTTTGAAAAAGACATAGTAGTTGATGGACACAGTGATGTGGACAAAGCAACTAGGTTCATCGAACAGATCCAAGAAATTCACTTGGCAGTGCAAGAATAGCTGGAAAAGAGCCAAGCCAAGTACAAGGCAAGGCATAATAAGCATCGGATGGAGCTTATATTCCAAGTTGGCGATCAAGTCTGGCTGTATATTAGCAAAGACAAAATGCAAGGTGAAGGAAAGAAGTTGAAGCCAATAAGGTATGGGCTTTTCAAGATACTTGAGAAAATTGGTGAGAACGCTTTTCACCTTTATTTGCCAGCTTACATGCACATCTATTTAGTAGTTAATGTAGAGAACTTGAGGCTATTTTAACCTTCATTGATTGAAGATCCTGAAGAGTAAATTCAGTTTCCTTCTATTGATGATATGTTACCTGAATATCTCAATGAGTTGCAAGAAGATACAGTTCTGGACAAGAAGGTGAGAACCACGCGCAGAGGGGATGTTGAGTACCTAAGACATAAAACTCAAAGGTTCAAAACCAGGTAGTGAAAAATGGATAGAGATTGGGCAAGTGAGGAAGTTGTTTCCTCACTTGAGCGATGCTTGAAAACCAACTTTTGGTGGTCCAAAAGCCTCTTCAGTGGGAAGGAGTGATCCAAATGGATCCTAGAATACTCTCTAAGTCTTCGAAATCTTCTTAAAATAGCTTAAAATATCAAAACAATCACATGGGAAGAGCCCTTAGAAACATCGGGAAATGCTATCGGGAGGCGAAAAATACAAGAAAATAGTAAAAATAGAGCTATCAGCAATTTGAATAGTGAATGCACACGAGCCGTCAAATCTGTCCGATCAATGGTCCAATTCCGATCGAAGAATCACAATCAGTAAAGTCTATTGGAGGTTATCAGCAGAAACCATATGGAACTTTTGATGGTGACCGACAGAGTCAATGAGGACCATTGATCACGTGCACAAATCGAAGGCCCACTTTGCATCGCAAAATCGCAATCGGCAAACACAAAGGAGAGAGGCTATATACATATACATATATGCGATGCAATTGATCATACCTAATAACATTATAAACCATATTCGATATAATTTGAGTTCTGAGAAACAACAATTTCATTTGTATTTGCGTATTTTCTTTATTAAACGAAATACAAAGGATAAAGCGTCGATGCGATAAACTGAACCTAAAAGGGTTCCTTAAGGCTATTGTATGTCATTTAAAATCTACCCAAAGCCATTTTTATGGGATTTTTAGTGTTTTAACGTATTTTCAAAATACAAAAGGAAGCCATGGAGAGGGGCATTGTGACATGCAAAAGCGGCTTATAAGCTGACCCGATAGGAAAATAGGGCACAATTATGAAGATTTGAAGTTTGGATGAACAGTGTTTTGGCAGTTTTTCCTGTGTTTGAATGCATTTCTCTATGTACACAAAGAATGGCCGTTTCAAGGATTTCAAAGGCCCAATGAACTCATCCATTGCGAAACAGGTGGCCACCTCCCCTAAAGGTGTTATGCCATGATTGCAAATGCTTAAAAGAGGGATTCGAGTGGACAGAGGCTGGGAGATAGAAAGACGAGAAGGAGAAACAAACAGACAGCGTAGATTGGCTTTAAAGCCATAGAAAATAGAAGACAAAGCCAGGCAGTGCCAAGACAGAGCAACATAGAGACAAAGAGTGATAGAGAAAGTTTGTGTACTCAGAGAGGCTTGAGAGGCTCAAGCAAAACTCTTGTTGTTATATTTGTTATGTGTTGAGACACAAGTTGAGCTCATACTGTTGTAAAACTTTGTCCTGAAGCCATAATAGAGAGACCACCACTGAAGGCTGGACCAAGAGATGTAGTTCAGGAGTGTTGGGTGAACTCCATATTAAATTTGCTATGTTTATGTGTGTTAGTCTATTATGCTTTTTTACTACCTCATTATCTATGTATTTTGCAATCTTATCAATCCATTGCTCAAAGTAACATAGGCAAACCCATGCACATAAGTCTGTAAAACCTTAATAATTGTTTAAGTTCTCATTTTAAGATCAGATGTTCTCAAGGAGAAACTGGCATCCGCTCCCATCCTGGTCTTCCTGAAATGGGACGTAGAATTTCATGTACATGATGATGCGTCGTGTATTACATTGGGAGCTATACTTAAGCAGGAAGGTGCAGAAGGTGTGGATCACCCAATCGTGTTAACGAGTTGGTGACTATCCAAAGCCAAAAAGAACTATTCTACTACTAAGCACAAAGGGTTGGCAATGGTATACGCACTCCAGAAATATGGACACTATTTACTTGGCAGGCAATTCAAGATGTATACCGATCATTCCACGTTGAAATACCTGGTGAACAAGCCTGTGTTGGGGGCGTGCATATGCAGATGGTTGTTACTATTTCAAGAAGATGACTTCGAGGTCATTGTAAAGCCAAGACACCTAAATGCAGGACCAGATCACTTATCACGAATTGAGGCAAGCAAGGAGCCAACAAATTTGGAAGAAGGACTACCTGATGCACAACTCTTTGTAGTGCGCGTCGCAGATAGTGACTTAGAAGATATAATCCATTTTTTGACCACAGGGACTGTGCCGAAGGAATATTCAATCCAGCAGAAGAAGGATTTGGTGGTGCGTACACCAGAATTCTCTGTCATCGTGGGGCACCTCTACAAAATGGGAAACGATGAGATATTGCAAAGATATGTACCTGAATTTGAACAAGGACAAATCCTTTTGAAAGCACATGAAGGTGCTACAGGAGGACACTATGTAGGACACGCAATTGCATAGAATATTCTTCAAGCTGGGCTACAGTGGCCAACCCTACACCAAGATTGGAAAGCACACTGTCAGGCCTGCGACATATGTTAGAGGACTGGAAAACCGTCACGAAGGGATGAGATGCCACTCAATCCACATATGACATTGCAGCCATTCGAAAAATGGGCAATTGACTTTCTGGGGCCGATCAAACCTCAGGGAAATATGGGTGCATGCTACATCATCACCACCACAGAGTACCTGACTCGATGGGTAGAAGCCCAGCTAGTTAAGGACTGCACGACTGCTACGGCTACAAAATTTTTGTTCGACAACGTGTTGACATAGTTTGGTTTCCTGCAAATATTAATGGGTGACCGTGGAATGCATTTCCTGAATGAAACCATCAGTGCGTTCACCGAGCAGTTTCAAGTGTATCATTAGCAAAGTACACCATACCATCCGCAAGCTAATGGGACAGTAGAAGCATTCAACAAAATATTGGAGACTGCGCTGACCAAAGTATGTAACGTCCAGCGAAACAACTGGGACCTGTGCATACCTGTCGTATTATGGGCATATAGAACCACGTGTAAAAAATTGACGGGTCAGACACCCTTCAGGTTAGTCTGTGGCACGGAAGCAGTCATGCCAATGGAATACATCGTACCTATTTTGCGAATAGCAACACTTACAAGCATGTCGGACCACGAAGCCTTGGAAGAGAGGCTCGCACAATTGGAAGAACTCGAGGAAGAATGATTTCTAGTGGGATTCCATCATCATGTACAAAAACAGTGTGAGAAAGCCTAACACGACCACCATATCAAGTTGTGCACATTAAAGGTAAATGATTTAGTGTTGTTGTATGATAGTAAGTTCAAAAAATTTCCTGGAAAATTCAAAATGCATTGGTTGGGACCATGTGTGGTTAAAGAGGTCACAGATGGAGGCATGGTCCAGCTAGTCAAACTCAATGGAGAACCCTTCCTAGGAAAATTAAATGGCAGTCGCATGAATCCCTACATGGGTGGGCCGGCTATCTGACTAACTGACCAAAGCACAGTCTTCACGACCCAAGCAGCCGAAAAAGGGTGCAGGACTATAAACACAAGTACTAGAAGCTAACACCAAAGAGGTGAATCAAATCAGATGTGGAGCAGATCCAGTCAATGGCAACATGGTACCCTGCAGACCTTCACACCGCATAGGCCCAGTTGGATAGACTTTGCACAAAGATTGCTACACTAGCTACACAATGACTTAGGACGAGTCATGATGATTGTGTTGAGGGCCTGTTGGGCAGCGGATCCCCCCATGGCAAGTTTTTGGGGCTTAAAGCCCGAGTTCTGGTCAATGTAATGTAAAGACCCCACGAAATGAAGGCGTGAATTGCGAGAGTCTAGGGTTATCTGCCCTAAAATAATGTAATTTAATGTAAAGTGTGTCAGCCTACCCATGGTCTACGGACCATGGGATTGTATAAATAGATTGAGGCACTAAGTGTAAAGGGAGTCTTAGTTTTTGGCAAGTGGATAGATGCGAAGGCATGGTTAGAGGATAGGATTGGAACTGAAGGTATTAGGTCATAATAGTAGGTAGAGGCTCTACAGTTGAGTGCGCAGAGGCCTAGTAGAGTCCACAACTAAGTGTGCGAACCCCTGTAGCTAAGTGCACAGGGCGAAGTTGGGTCTGTATTGAACTAAAATTGAAAAGGATCATTAATAAAGCTAAGTTGATTTGGCATATTGTGTATCTATTTCATAGATCTATATTTTGATGTTTGGCGTTAATGGTATATGTTTATTTATATGCGCGCACTTGTATGTATGTTTATGTATGAAAGCTTTCTAAGTAAATAATGAACAGAACCTAACTAAGGAAGACTTGGGTAATTAATATTGGTCACATTGTGGTAGGGTCTGCATGAAGGCAGTCCCACAGGACGTAAGGAGCTCATTGGTGCGTGTAATCTAGTAAGCATGAAGGTTGAATTGTGTACCTATCTCCCATATCAGACATCCCTAGGGTGCGGAAACCTAGTTCCATCACCCTCCCATACTACTTCAAGTGAGACCTCAGTCTGTGCTCCGTGGAATGTTGCCGAAAGGGCCAGTAGTACTAGGATTTTCTTGGCTAAACTCACTACTGAACCTATGTCAGGCCCCACATAGCTAACAACATTGCAAAGCATGCATCCTTCTATCTGGGTACTCTTTAGTGCAGTTTTCAATGTGAAAGCCTGTGTTGATCCCAGGGCAAAAAAAAATGAAACCCGAGGGGCCCCAAAAAACCATAAAACTTGCATGAAATGAAAAAATAATGACTTGAAAAGAAAGTAGAGAGGTTTAGCTCCTACCTGGTCTAGAAGGCTCAAGAAATGGTCTGCAGAATCTTTCGCAATGAGCTGGTGAAGGTTGAGGTAAAAACTAAGCTCAGAGCACAGAACTGAATGGTAAGTTTCAAATGGTAAAAATGTCATGGTAAAACTTGTTTTATGTTTATTTCATGTTCATTAATCAATTAAACATTAGTTCTTACCTATTTTTTCTTATGTAAAAGTTGTTTTTAATCCATTTGGTGATGCCTTGAGCAGGTTTTGCAACTGATTGACAAAATTCAACATGCTCGATTGTAAGTTGTACCTTTGACCACAGAGCACACTTTGATCCCTTTTTCGAGCTCTGTTAAAAATGAAAAAGGAACCCCCCTGGAGTCCTCTTTAAGCTCTTTTCAGACTCTCTAAATATGAAAATATTGTCCAGCGCTTGTCCTTTCCAGCTTGTTAACAGATTGGAAATGATATCTCTCTTGTATTATTTTACGCTTTTCCAGGCTTGAGAGATTAATTTACAAAAAAGAACTTGAGTAGTTTTCTTTTTTTCTCTTTTCAAACTCTCTAAAAATGAAAAACACTGATTTATCTTTATCGTTAAACTCATTAAAACATCAAATAGTGACAAACTTGTCCATCTAGAGAAGACCAAGTTCACCTTCACTAGACTCGTTAAAACATCAAATAGCGATGGATTCACCTGAAGGGTGAAATTATACAAAAATAATATGTTATCCTCCTCAAGCTTGATAAAAATAAAGAGGTACTGGTTAGCAATGACTAGGGAAAATGGGAAAAGGGAAAAACCACTTTATGGTAGCAAGTCGCTCTTGAACATGACACTTTCACTCCATCATCGTGACTATTAGGTTGGGTTATTAGCTTGATGTTTATCACACCGTTGGTCTATCATACCATCCATCACTTTGTTTTGGGTCAATGCTACCAATTCACTTTGGTGTCACCGACATGTTCAATAGAAGTCATTCAGTCAAAATACATCCTTTGCAATACCATAAACCTTCATTTTCATGACTGCCACTCCTGAAACTTTTGTCGTCAGTAAAATTCCATCTCTAAAATCACTACGCTCATTTTGTGTCGTTAATGTCGGATAGATCAAGGCCCTCCTGCGACAGGTCACTTCTTGTCGACATCAACACATTATCCAAGAAGTTGACTTAGAAACACCCATTCAGTACCTTGAAGTTTGCATGCATCAATAGCAGATTTCTCGCTTTTGGCAATAGGCATACATCAATGGCCTTCGACCAAAAGACTTTGTATGGTGTTCGACATCAAATCATCCATTCACACCATGCCGAATGTATTGCAGTACCTTGTGGATCACTATCATTATCGATGATTTCTCTCACATCTGTTAACAACTTACATCATTGGCTGGTAATCAAAAGGTGTCTTCCCATGTTCGACTTCAAATCACATATTCACATGGTTAGACTCATATTTGAGCAAATGGTTGAATGAGATTGAAGACCTCAGATCTAGTTTCATCCATCTAGGCTGCGATTTCACGAGTACTAAATCATATGTACAATGGGTTTACATTGATAGTCATTCCAATCATGGGTCTATATCTATAGACGACTTTTTATGTACATGTAATGAAAGTTTATAAGCTGAGCATGGATATGCCTTCCCTCAACAATTCATGTAAAATTAAATATCATGATATATGTATTGTAATTGATGTAGGTCAACTTTGATACCTCCTCATCACATCGTAAAGAATTTCATTTGACATTGGCATTTTTTCTACTTCATGCTTTAGGGGGCAACTATTACAGATCCATTTTAGCACATCAAATCCCAGCATTCAAATT
The DNA here is from genome assembly GCA_000404065.3 of Pinus taeda. Lineage (NCBI taxonomy): Eukaryota > Viridiplantae > Streptophyta > Pinopsida > Pinales > Pinaceae > Pinus > Pinus taeda. The sequence continues at coordinate 239,148 of APFE030796324.1, read as the reverse complement.
AGTGTTTTAGGGCTCATCAAACCCTAATTTAAGTTGTTTCATGCCTTAAACAAGTCACCTCTTTGAATTCCTCCTTCCCAGATAGGTTCATGACTTGAAGACATCTAGAAATAGCCTCTAGAGGGACCAGCGTAGGTAAGCCCTTATGAAGGTGCGTTACAGAGCAGTTAAGTCCACTGCCAGGGTGCTCTGTAGAGCACTTAGGCTTCCATTCACCTGCACTGGGCGAGAATGAGTGAAATTCACATAGGGTTTGGGGAATATTCTTATCTTTTGGAGTCATCTAGAAGTTTCCCTCACTTATCAAGTCCTATGAGCTCGAAAATGGATGAGGAATGAGTTAAGGTGCATCCTATCCTCTCATCCCTTCCTCCATGGAACTAATTCTAAGTATGGAAGGCCATACAATACCACAATTAATGACAAAACCTCCTTCATCTTCCTATAAATTGACCACTCATCTAAGTGATCAGGGGCTAGACTATGTTGAATTGTAAGGAGATAATGTTGCTACGAGATTTGGTTTGAAGCAAGTATTGTGATGCTATAAGTTTGTCATGCTTTTGATGTGATGTGGATGGGATCCAAGCTGGAGGAATGGCTTTGAATCAGACACTAATGGTTGTAATTCCTTCTTCTATCTAATAAATTGTTTGAACCTTTTTCCCATATGTTTGTATTGCTTCATAATTCTTATGTGTGTGAATTGTATATGATTCCTTTCACTTATTCAATAGATCGTATACTTTGATCGATTCTTTGTCTTCTGTTGTGTTTACTGGGTACTTCTCAAGTAGATTAAGTACAAGAAGGAGCGACAGAATTGATAAAAGGGAGATGAGAGGAAAGCGGAACTACAGGTAGGCCTTCTATATTCTCATCTTATCTATTGCTTATAGGAAAAGTCTAAAACACTTTAAATTGTTGTTCTAGATACAACTACTTATCTAGGGAATTAGTATTTATCCATATATGCTAAATTCTCCAAAATACCTATGAAAAGTGAAAATGTACTACTTGTTTTAATCTCATTTTCCCTTCCACCTTGTGAAAAGTGAAAATGTGTTACTCGAAAATGTACTACTTGTTTTAATCTCGTTTTCCCTTCCACCTTGTGAAAAGTGAAAATGTGTTACTCGTTTTCCCTCCGCCCTATGAAAATTGAAAATGTACTACTTGTTTTGGAACTTAAATGAAGATTGGATTTGGGAGGGCTTTATTACATCAAAATTACGGTTGAAGTTTTTCAAAAATGTTAAAATTTTCCTCCCTAAAAAAAATAAATACAATATTTATAGATTATAGAGTATATGTGTAGGTGTAATGTAAGTATGTAAACAATTCTAAATATAGGCTTAGTTAAATAATAATAGTAATAATAATAATAATAAAAGTAAAAAGTATGGGGATGAGTGAAAAATATAAATGTTTTCTCAATTAATAATAAAAATAATAAAATTCAATTTGTTATATTTTGATTTTGTTATTAACTTGTGAATAGGTTTTGTTACAATACCATGAGCCAATACCGTGGCTTATCAATACCTCAAGCCCAAAAACCATAACTTATTTCACGACCAAAATATTTTATAACAATATGACAAGATTCTTAACCATGGATATTCACCCCCCATTTTAGAGGGGATATTATTAACTTGTAAAAATCTGGCTTTGTTATAATACCTTGGGCCAATACTATGGCTTATCAATACCACATGCTCTAAGAACATAACTTACTTCACAATCAAAATATTTTATAACAATATGAAAACATTTTTAACCATGGATATTCATTCTCACTTTACCATGGATCTTATTAACTTGTAAATAGACTTTGTTACAATACCATGGCTTATCAATACCACATGCCCAAAAAACATAACTTAATTCAAAATCAAAATATTTTATAAGAATATAATAGGATTCTTAATCATGGATATTCACCCTGGCTTTGTCATTGATATTATGAACTTGTGAATAGGATTTGTTACAATAGCATTGGCTAATAGCATGGCTTATCAATACCACATGCCAAAAAAATCATATCTTATTTCACAATCTAAATATTTTATAACAATATGAAAAGATTCTTAACCATCGATATTCACCCCCACTTTACCATGGATATTATTAACTTGTAAATAGGCTTTGTCACAATACCATGGGCCAATACCATGGCTTATCAATACCACATGCCCAAAAACCATAACTTATTTCACAATAAAAATATTTTAATTTAATTTAATTTTATAACATTTTTATTTGAATCTATTAGGAAAATGGTTGTAATCAGTTTTGAGATATATATAAACCCTCTATCCTCGGGACTACTAAAATTATTCTCATATAAATTAAATTAATTATTTAATAAAATTAAAAATGAGAATACTTTTATATTTAAAGATGTGAAATTTATCTAATACAAATATTAGTAAGAAACAACATAGATGTGTCTTAAGTAAGGATCCAAGTGATGATAGCAAGCAAAGTGAAGCAAACAGAGGGGGAGAAATATGGAGGGTGGAGAGAGAGAGAGTGATGGGGGGAGACAAAGAGAAGGAGGTAGGAAGAGAGAGAGGGGAGAGAGAGAAGAAGAGACAGGGGGAGAGAGATATGGAGTTGGAGGGGGAGAGAGAGGGATGAAAGAACTAAGGCATAGGGAGATAGAGGTGGAGAGAGAGAAGGAGTGACAAGGGATATATGGATAGAGAGAGGGAGAGAAGAGACAAGGGAAGAGAGAGAATAGGTAGGGATAAAGATAGGGAGAGAAGGGAAAGACAAAGAGAGGGAGGCACAAAAATGAAGGGGGGGAGGAGAGAGAGAGTGATGGGAGGGGATAGAGGGAGTTGAGAGAGAAAGGGAGAGAGAGGACTAAGAGAGAAGAGAGAGAGAGATGAAGTTGGAGGGGGAGAGAGAGGGAAGGAAGAAGAAAGACATAGAGGGAGAAAGGTAGAGAGAGAGGGAGTGACAAGGGAGAGATGGAGAGAGGAGAGATAGAGGCAGAGAGGAAGAGGGAGGGAGAGAGAGAGAGATATGGAGAGAGAGTGTGTATGTTTGGGGGGTGATATAGAGAGAGGAAATAAGAAAGAGACACATAGATACAAATATAGATATTATATAGTATTATATAACTATCCTAGATCCATCTTAACTTGGATCTATCAAGCGCCAAAAAAGAGGTTTGCACATCGAGAGATTGGATCCCTCTTGGTGCTTGATAGATCTGGGTTAAGATGGATCTAGGATGGTTTAATAAGTTTGTAGTTGTATTTGACAAACTAACAATTTTCTTATGGTTGTGTTTGAAAACATTTTTTCCCTATTTGGTGTATTTATCATAATAATAATAACCAAATTTTAATTTAATTTTAAGCTTACCTTTTTTATGCAATATATTGTCGTTAGTTTATAGATATAGACATGCTATACTTTTGGAATTTGAAAAGGAAACATGTGCTCTTAACTTGGTTGTATTGAAAACATTTAAGTGTAAGAAAGAAACATGCCCTCTTAACTTGGTTGTATTAAAAACATAAGTGTTCTTGTATACTAGGTGGGTGCAAACAAGAAAGAGTATATGTAAATGGATTAAATAGTTGAAAAAAAGTGTTAGTTAAGGATAAATCTACAAAAATTTAACAAATAGGCTATATTGGGTTAGGATATTATTGTTTTGGGACATCTAAAGTTGAAGTTACATTTTATGGAGGTGTAGTCTAAGCCCTTGGGTGTAGGGCACATCTTATGGGTATCTTGGACTTTTGGTTGTGTTAGTGATATCAACTAGAGGTGGAGAGTCCAACCAATGAGTAGGAAACGTTTTTCATTTACAAGATTGGCATCAATCAAGTATTCTCCCTCTCTGCCCAACTCTAAGATGAGAAGTGTGCATAATGGACTTATTATTGTAAAAAATTAGAAGTATTTGATTATATTTAAGTTCAAGGGCTTGAAGTGGTTGCCTCAACCTTCAAATCTTTAAAGAACTAAGTGTTTTTCAATTAAACCCTTGTGGTCAAGGATGTGCAAAAGAGGAAGGCCTTATGGCCATTTTTAAGGGGTTGTAATGACCCTCGTCTTGTGGTAAGTATGTAGATATGATGCTAATGGTCTTGATCTTAGTACATTCACGTATATATTGTAAATATTTTCCTATCACCTTGCATTGTATAAATATGATAAATATTTTGTGGTTACCCTAATGTACATGTTGATGTTCCACTTGCATGATTATGGAAAACACTTCTTAGTTATCCTTGTGTACATGGGGAAGATCATAATTACTCTATGCCCACAAATATAATAGTGAATAGTGTTTAACTGAATCAAAACCCTAACCATCGACCCAATCTCCATTGATGAGGCTTAAACCAATGGTCCTTCCTTAAGGTAACCACTTATAATTATTGATGGCACATTTTTCTAACTCAATGAACCTTGTATTAACTAGGGGGATTTATATGGAATCTCTATGACTTAAAGGTGAGCGTAATAACTAAATTTCAACATATACCATAATAACCTATTTATACCAGGGGCATGATACAAGTATAAGGAACTCTATCAATGGGGGGGTTAAAGAGCATATAGCTTGACTCATATAGTTGAAAGAGAAAAAAATAATTTGACCCAAGACCTAAGAAGAGACTCACAGACACTCACAGGCATAATATTTATAGGCCTTGATGCAGTCAATGAGGGTGTGGAGATATTTTGCAACCTATTAACACACATGAATGGATTTTAATCCTCCCTCACACCTTGTCGATTCTAGAACAGTCCTAGGAAGAGGGCAAATGACAGATGGGGAGAAAATAAGAGGTAAAATGGCAGGAAACGGAAAATCCAGTTAGCCAGGCCTTAACTAAATAGAAGGATGGAGTGAGAAGTAGAAAGAGAACATGAATTGGGATAAGGAGAATAGGAAGAAAAAGAGCACAGTGAGAGGAGAGTAACATAGAAGGAACTGAGAGTGAACAAGGTGAGGAGATAGCAATCAAAGGCAAGGAGGTCACTGGGTAACTACTCGAAGAGTCTTGTTGCAAGGAGGGTGTCACACTTGGACATCATGGGGTTTGCACCACAAAGATAAAAAATTGAATTATGATGTCAGATGTAAGCCTCCATCATGTTGTTGAACTGTACATTTGACATTACTGCATCAAACTACCACTTCTTTGCATCTAATTAACAATCTAGTTCTCGGGTCTAGTGCAATGATAAAATCACTACCATGAATCTCTTTAGAGAACTACAATTTCCCAAAGATCTTATAGTCATATATTTGTTGGTTAGTTTTACAGTCCAAGATTCAAGAACCTTACCGTCATGCTTGTGGCTTAGCCACCTTCCAACTAATGCGATAAAAACACCTAGTAATATTTTCACACTGAACACTATACAATAAACTTAACCCTAATATCTTAGTGAAGAACAAGTAACTAGCTAGACTCTAGAAGGGTTTCTGGATTGACTGTTAGTGAAACTCATTGCAGTTAGGTGTGCAAATGTGTGCTAAGTGTTAGTGACTACTAGGGAAACACAAGGGAGCACTAGGTCAAAATGCTTGGAAATGAATGAATAAGAATGTGTGACAGGGAGTGTCAATGAGTTATAGGTGTGGTAAGAGAGGAGTGACATGGTATGCTAAGCAGTGCTAAATCATTCTAGTGTTCCAAAGCGACATGCAAACAATATGTGCTAGGTGCCAAGGTGTGCCAAATAGTGCTAGGAAGTGTTAGGGAGTGTTAGGGAAACACAAGGGAACACTAGGTGAAAATAATGCATGCAAATGAATGATTAGGAGTTTGTGAGAGGAAGTGTTAGTGATTTCAAGTTGTGCTAAGGACGGAGTGACAAGGTATGCTAGGCAGTGCTAAGGCATTCTAGAAGCTAGGGAAACATGCCAAGTTGTGCTAGGTGATAAGGTGTGCCAATGCATGCCACAGAGAGTTATGGAGTGTTAGGTAAAAAAAAGGGAGCACTATTTTCAAATTCATGGAAATGAATGAATAAGAGTGCGTGACAGAGATTGTTAGCAAATTCTAGGTGTGCTAAGGAGGGAGTGACAAGGTATGCTAGGTAGTTCCAAGGAATACTAGAGTGTCAGGGCAACATGCGAAGATGTGCCAAGTCCTAGGGTGTGCCAATGTGTGTCAGGGAGTGCCATGAGAACACAAGGGAGAACTAGGATGAATGGAAAAGAGTGTGTGATAGGGAGTGTCAGCAAGTTCCAATTGTGTTAAGGAGGGAGTGACAAGGTTATATGCTAGGAATTTCCAAGGCATGCTAGAGTGTTCGGGCATGTTAGGGAGTGGTAGGGCCTATTAGGGAGTGAAAAATCATGCCAAGAATGCAGGGGATGATAATGTGTGTCATTTAGTTCCAAGGGATTGTTATGCATGCCACATGTTATGGCATGTGAAGATGTAAACTAGGTTTCTTAGTTGTTTAATGGGCACGGTTGGATGTGACCCTTGACTTGGTAACTTGTTAAGTGGGATGAGTTAAGATTGGACATGAGAAGCCTAAGATGAGTTATAGGCCATTAGGGGAATGAGGCACAGTCTAGTTGTAGTAAATGTAACTTGGTAAAGTTGTTTTAGTCGAGGCAGGACTTGGTTGGGTTCCTAAATCTAAAAGAAATTAAGGGTAGTTATGAGGGCATGATAAATAAGGAGTGTTGTGTCTTGCCAAGGAATGAAAATGCATGTTGACATATGCCTAATAGTGTCAATGCATGTTGATGATTGTTTGGGAGTGTTAGGGAAACACAAGGGAGAACTAGGTCAAAGTGCATGGAAATGAATGAATAAGATATTATGACAGGGAGTATCAGTGAATTCTAGGTGTCCCATGGATGAAGTGTGTTAGGATAATCTCATATTAGGACTTGTAGGAGGAAAGGCTACAATTGTGATAAGAGGATGGAAAAACCCATTTTAGACAAAGGGAGGCTTTGGTCTAGGCACAACACTATTTTTTCAATGACTTGGTTGGGTTCCCAAGTCACAAAAGAAGTAAGGCTATCTATGAGAACTTGAAAACTAGGGAGTGCCAGGGTGTGCAGGGAATTTCAGGAAGTGATAACACATGTTAGAAAGTTCCAAGGAATGTTAGGCATGTGAAGACATGCCAAGTGCTAAGGCATGCCAAGGTGTGATAAGTTCTAGGATGTGGCGCCAACACATACTAGGGATTTCCAATGAAACACAAGAGAGGACTCTTTTCAATTACATGTAAATGAATGAATGTGCGTGTGTGATAGGGAGTGATAACAAGTTATAGGTGTGCTAAAGAGGGAGTGACAACGTATGATAAGTAGTGCCAATAGACGATAGAGTGCTAGGAAATCCTGCTAAGATGTGTCAAGTGCCACGGTGTGCCAAAGTGTGCCAAGGAGTGTTAGGGAGTGCTAGGGAAACAGAAGGGAGAACTAGGTCATAATGCATGGAAATGAAGGAATAAGTGTGTGTCATGGAGTGTTAGTGAGTTCCAAGTGTGTTAAGGAGGAGTTACAAGGCATGCTTGGCAATGCTAAGGAATTCTAGAGTTCTAGGGTGACATGCAGCCAAGATGTGCCAATGTGTGCAAGGAAGTGTTAGCTAGGAGTGCCAAGGAAACACAAGGGAGCACTATGTCAAAATGAATGGAAATGAATAAATAAGAGTTTTTTATTAGAACTTTCAGTGAGTTCCAGGCGTGCTAAGGACAAAGTGACAAGGTATGCTAGGATGTGTTAAGGCATGCTAGAGGCCAGGGCAACATTCCAAGATGTCATAGGTGTTAGGGTGTAACAACATGTGTCAAGGAGTGATAAGGAGTTTTAGGGAAACACAAGGGAGCACTAGGTAAAAAATCATGGAAATGAATGAATAAGAGTTTGTGACCAAGAGTGTCAACAATCTCTAGGTGTGTTAAGGAAAGAGTGACAAGGTATACTATGTAGTGCCAAGGAATGCTAGAGTGTTAGGGAGGTAGGCCAAGATGTGTTAGGTGCTAGGGTGAGCTAGGGAGTGTTAGTGGGTGTCAAGGAAACATAAGGAAGAACTAGGTCAAAATGCATGGAAATGAACAAATAAGAGTGTGTGAGAGGAAGTTTCAATGAGTTCTAGGTGTGTTAAGGAGGGAGTGACAAGGTTATATACTGGGTAATGCCAAGCTATGCTAAACTACGAAGGCATGTCAGGAAGTACCACAGTGTGCTAGGGAGTTTCAAAGCATGCCAAGGAATGTAGGGGATGATAACACATGCCACATAGTGCCAAGGCATTCTAAGACATGCTAGGTGTTATGGCATGTCAAAATGTAAATTGTGTTTCTTAATTGTTTTAGGCCACAGTTGGATGTGATGAGCCTTGTCTTGGTAACTTGTTAAGTGGGATCAGTTGAGATTGTACATGAGTACCCTAAGATGAGTTATAGGTAGTTCTTAGGTGAACAAGGCATATGTTGAATTTCCATGACACATGAGAATCCTGGTTTGGCCATAGAATCTTTGATGTGAACACACTCAAGTGCCACAACACATATACTATGTAGAAAGAAATATTCCATCAAAGAAAAAGCGATGGATTGAATGCACAGAGTTTAGGGTGTGCCACATCTTCAGATGTTAATGCTTATTATTGTGATATACAATAACCATTTATATGTCTAGTGTGAGACTCCTTTGGAGATTTCAATCCAACAACAACATCTTTGTGGTAAAAGGTGTACTGTCATAGGTTGCTCCATCAAAAATAGAAACCAAAAGGGGTATCAATACCATAAACTATTATGAATAGATTTGTCCAGCGGGTTGTCCACATAAATCAAACCACAAGAAATCTCCTATATAGACAAACAGACTGATAATTAAACATTTTTTGATATCTAAATTCCCATAGATACAACATTTAAGTAATCTACAAGAAAATAATCCAACCATCCTTTGACATAGCATCCATTGTACCAGAGAAAGCCTTCACAACTGAAATTCAATAAACTAACAAGTGATTATTCACAAACCAGGTGTTTATGATTTCAATTACCCAACATATTTACCAACACCACCAAAACAAAGCATAGATTTCAATGCTATCAAACCCTAGGTCTCAGTCTTGAAGATTTAGGGTGTCTTCATATACATGGTTATCACATCGCAGGTATCAATTTTCATTTTTTTTCAAACTAGACAAAAAACAAAGAAGAGATTGAAGATACAAGGGCAAGGGAAATATGGAAATCTTACTATAGTGCATTGATGAATACATCAAATGATCGAAAGAGTGTACAAGATGATATTCAAACATTTTGTCACCCTAATGTACATGATGATATTTGAATAGGATCCACCCTGCATGTCAAAGGAAGAAATTGAGGCATTGTAGATTAGTATGCCTCACTATCTAGCACTTTCATCAGAATGTTCAGTGTGGAGAAGCCTCTGCATGTTCTGCCCAAGTTTGCCTTGGACATACTTGTCATGAAGTAAGTAGCATATCACATCTCAGTAGGATTGACAACTAGATTTCAGCAGAAGAAAAAGTTACCTTAGCCCGCTCTTCCATTGCAGATTGGGTTATATGAGATCCGGAGTACTAAGCAAGAAGGTGTTGAAGTAGAACAGAAGAAGAAGTACCCGTTTGACCTCTAAAGCTTCAATTCGTATGACCCACATTTCATTGTGAACGATCACTGCACAAGGGTTTAGTTCAACTGGGTCCATGGGGCATTTCATTGGGCCGAGGCGGACTCATGGAGGTATTTCTACAATTCCTCTAGACCCAATGAGCAAGTCAGCTCCGTTGTGTTGTGGTTAGCAAAGCAACATGAAGCAGCATCACGGAGAGTGCCAATAGTAGCAGTAGTAGCATTAGCAATAACAGAGCCAAGCATACCTGTGCACGATAAAGGGAAGAGGAATATTGTTGATCCTATGGAGGAGGAGCAAAGCTGCAAGTTTCGAGTATATCCACTTGTATAACAAGAAGCTATGCCTATTCAGGAAAAGAGGTAGTAGCATGACAAGTGAATCGTGCAAAGGCAGAGGGATAAGAAGAGAATGGAAGAAGCAGAGGAGGAGTGGCATGAGCTAAGGGAGCAAATCCAAAAATAACAAGAGTTGCTCAAATAGGAGAGCAAAGCACAGCAATAGTAGATACAATAGGGGGCATAACATGTACAGACAGATGAAGCAGCTCCCATACAAGTAGTTGATTCATCTGAACAGCTGGCATCAGGAAAATAGTGTGAACCATCGCAGTAGCAAGACTTCACTCGTGAGATAGAACAAGCACTTCAACAGTTGGATGCAAACATGGAGCAACAGGAGTTGGAACAGGAAACCAACCTCATGCCTCACCACAAATAGGTTGACTCACCCACTTCAATGCATCCAGATGATGAGCATTCTCGAATGGAATAAGCAGAGGAGGAGTTGCATGAGTTGAGGGAGCAACTCCAAAAAGTACAAGCTTTACACAAATAGGAGAGGAAAGAACAACAACAACAGATACAGTAGGGGACATAACATGTTTAGATAAATGAAGCAGCTCCCGTACAAGTAGTTGATTCATCTGAACAGTTCGCATCAGGAAAATAGGGTGAACCATCGTAGGTGCGAGACTTCGCTCATGAGATAGAACAAGCACATCAACAGTTGGATGCAGACATGGAGCAGCAGGAGTTGGAATAGGACACCAAACTCATGCCTCACCACAAAGAGGTTGACTCATCCACTTCAATGCATCCAGATGATGAGTAAGACTCGAATGATCAAGGAGGCACTGAGATCCTTGGTGGTTAACCAGAAGGAGAGATGCACAACATCACTTTTGACAAATCTCATCACAGATTTGTGCAGTCTCACAGAGTACCAAATCTAGAGGATCAAACATCTCCTACGAAAGCTGAGGAGCAAGTGAACGTGACTGATGTGCACAAGAATCCAGTTTCCTTGGCCAATGTAACCAGAGTGTATGTCAAAGCCATTAGCTCAATGTTCACTTTCTGATAGTTGAGAATGAGCAAATGGTGAAGGAACTACAAATGGCCAAACAAGGAGGAGACTTGGTGATAATTTCCACCCGAGATGAACTGAAGAAGGCAATATTAGATGAAGTATTATCCCTTAACACAGTTATGCGAGCATTGTACTCCAAGTTTGGTATTGTGTACAAGGCAGTCGTCCATCTCAATGGATGGCAGCAATGATGTGCTAGAAGAGCACGCATATTGACAAATGTGCATGATGTTGTTGATAACATGCAAACATGGATGATGAAGTACAAGGGAGTCTTGCTTCACTTGCCAAAGATGATGAGGGCCAATTCCATCAAGCTACAAGCACGTATTCAGAGTTAGATCTGTTACTATGAGGACCTCCCACAACTCATCACTAGCATATAGGCTTCCCATGCACAAGTATTCAAGAGCATGGATGTTTTGGTGTGCACACATGCAATCCCATCACTTGGGACTCTCACCTAGGATAAGACCAAGAAGAAGGTATGACTAGAGCTTGACTCGTCCTTCGACGAGTTGATGCACATCGCCATCAGCCTAGAATTTCCTATCAGTGCAAACATCATGCACAAGTATGTTGCTGGCCTGGCCACATTGAAGACAATGATGCACATGCTTTCAGATGAGTTGGACAGAGGAGCCCGAGTAGTGTACCCAGATGCTATGGAAGCAAGGTTTAGGTTTTAGACAGATGTCGCAGCGAACACACGAACACTATCAAGGACTACAGATCTTGACATCAATATGTTACTGTTGATCAGCATGAGGATGTCGAGCAGTTGGACTTCTATAGTTGTCTAAGTCAAAGTGATGTCTAGTTTGGCTTGCTCAAGCCATTTTTGTTCACATGGGTACATGTGCATTGTAATGTTAAGTCATGTCAAGTGAAAGTCAAGTGTTCAATAGTGGATGTAATAGTCATAGAGTAGGTGAAGAGTCATGAAGGTAGTTGAATGGTCATAAAGGGGAATGTCAAGGGTCACCCCACCCTTTGTTATAAATAGTCCCTCATAACTCATCGTATAGGCTTTTGGTCAGCCAAGCCTCTAATAAAACTATCTTGGAAAGAGCTTGGACAATATTGTAATGCGCCTTGGCTTCTCCACTATGCGGAGCTAGTTCATCTCTTTGGAGGAGCAGGCGGATGTGGCTATAACGTTCAAGTGTTGGGGCTAGCAGGTTTACATGGATGTATTGTATGATTGGAACTTACACTTCTTTATATAATAAGAACCAACACATTTTCATGAATATGTTGTTATTGTATTTGGACTGTTCTGGTTGTTGTAGTGATGTATGTTGTTTAAGTTACGTATTTGTGTATGAACTACTTTGTATGCAATTATATGAATCTTGTTGCAGATGTGTTGTTGGTTTAACCATCACTTTGGATTGTCGACTAACCTACTTTCCAGCTTGTGATGCATATTCACTCGTGTGTTCCCTTCCTAGTTGAGTACTATTACAGGTTGCCAAGGGGTGCACTCATCCCAACCTACCTGTGTTAGGACCTCTCATGCACCTTCTTTGACTCACTACAGCGGTCACACCCTTGCTATTGAAAGAGTTATCTTACTTGCCTCTGTGCGACATCGCGGTCAAGACATTGCTTTACAACCCACTGTTGGGACTCCTACACCAAACGATTTGAGGTCTAATTGGGACTTCTTATCAAGGATATCCCCTTGACATGTTGGTGGGTCCAGCACTATCAATAGATTCCTTTATCGAAAACTGAGTTGAAAATCCTCCTTGGCACATAGTTACATCCCTTCTTTGACAGGAGATCTACCACTTGATTCTACTCTCTATAAACATTATTAGAGGCTAGTCTTTGAAAGGCATTCATCAAAGATTTTATGCATTACATCCAAAAAGTAAGGGAAGGTCGTCCAAATTTTGTTCTCAATTGCACCCAATCTAGGGTCATCTTGGAATCTCCAAACACAGGTAAATCTTCAATTGCAAGCCAGTTAGCACATAGAAGAGCCCCCAAGAGTATGATTGGCTCAACTCTATTATTTGCTCCTGTGCCACTATACCAACTGAAATGGAAGGTGTTGTCTGGCTTCAAAACCAAATGTGTCCCACTTCCACAAACCCTGTTGGTGTATGCTCCATTAAAAATAATAAAAAAATAAAGTATGACCATAACTCCACAAGTTGAAAATGTTTTCTAGGTTGTTCCTCTTTCATTAGCCATGTCTCCATAAAATATGCAAAGATATTTAAATAGGTGTCTCTAGTATCTGGTTCTGTTTGTTCAAAAATCTTCTCATTCATGCTTCTCCATAAGCCCCACAAAATATAAAAAGGCAAGGAATGATATGTCTTGAAACCTTCAAACCATTGAGTGAGACATCTCTAAATGGAAACCATGTTCTAGATTACATGTATTTTAAGTGTTTGAAGAACCCCACTCGATATCAAGATTGAAAAAGGACAAGTTAGAAATAGATGTTCTATGTCTTCTAAATCTTCTTTCCATAAAGAGCATCTCCCAAGATCCTGAAATTCCCTTTATGGATATTATCCCAAGTTAAAATATTATTGTGGACCACCAGCCACATAAAACATTTTAATTTGCGAGGTATATCCCATATCCATGTGTTATGAAACCAAAAATCATTATCATTCAAGCCATGTCCATGAGAAATATGTTTATAAATCTCTTTAACCGAAATCTGCTCATTATACATAACACCTACTCATTTTAGCTTTTCTTTCTTCTCGGTGAGTTATAAACCTGTTAAATTTAACTGTGTTGTGAAACGTGCCCAATCCACAAATTGATCCTTTGGAAATCCAAGTTCAAATGCATTAAGCCAATAACTTGTAACATAAGAAGATCCCCAGTCACAAGAGGTTTAGTTCATAAAGTAAGGCCTTTTCTTATGTAAATGCTCAAGGATGCGAATAGAAAGAGTATGAATTCCCTCCACTCCTTTGATATCATCTAGTCCTATTTCTATCATATTCCCCCTTCCAACCTCCCATCTCAGATTTCATAGTGGCCAATATTTGTTTCTCATCATGCTTCTTCAAATATAAAATGCCACCTTCTTCTTTGGAGTCGCCTCTTTAATCCATTCCTTAAGCTGTCTATTTTTTTTAGATATTTCTCTTTAATAACCTATTACCAAACACCTTTTCCCTAGAAATTTTTCCATAATTTCTTGACAATTAGAGCCTTACTAAAATATTATGTGTCCTTTATACCCCACCCTCAATCATTCTCATGTCTCACAAGTGATTAGCCCCAGAAATGGGTAATTATATGGGCTCATTTAGCCTCCTAACTCAGCTTAATCCACCATTCTCATTATTTTATTGCATGTTTTTTTATTATATTTATGCTAATAGAGTGAATTGGGTTAGTCATTATGCCAAAAAATCTAATGTGTGCTTTATGCAGATTTTTGTTCAATTTTGAGACAAAATCAAAGGTTTAATGAGCATTTGGCAACCAAATTCAAGGAAGAAAAAGGGAGAGGATTTGTAGGAGGGTTTCCCCTTCATTTATGAGCCCTTACCTTGAATTCTCCATCAGAAACTCAGATCACAAAGGTCCACATTCTAAGGGCCGGTCGAGCAAGTAAAGAAAGACTGTTGTTTATCTCTAGTTCTTGAAAGCCAAGCTCCTTGATTTTAGGATGGTTGTTGGGGGACTCCATTTGTATAAATAGGGAGGCTTAGGGCCTCAATTGTCTTAGTTAGATGCTATCCATTTCTTAGTATATTTTTGTACTTTTGTGCAGCATTGTACTTAGCTCATTTTCGAGCTCTTTTTTAGAATAGTTTTTATGTGAAGTAACTGTTATTTTTGATAATGAAGATGAACCAAGTTTTGAGCCAGCATTGATCTTTTTTAGAGGGTTGAAGCTCTTGGGTTAGGGCCCAACCCAAGCTACCTAGCACCTCCTTTGTGTACTTATATTTTTTGTTTCCATTCATGAGTTAATTTCTGCTGCATATACTCATTTTACTTCATTAGATTAGGTTGCTTTTGATGGTTAGAATAGTTGTTTTTGTTTCAAGTTGCTTAAGTAAGTCGCTGCAGTGACAGAAAAAGATCCAAAAATGCCACAGTAGGCCCTGATCTCCTTTCTCCCTTATTGGGACTATGATTTGAGGTCAAGGCACTACTACTGCCACCAAAAACACAATTTTTCCTCTTTCATGCAACTGCTAGTGTGATACTTTGATTTGGAAAAGTTGATATTGGTTCAGATTTAATTACTTAGATCATTCCATGTCCTTTTATCATAGTTCTCTCGCATACTTTTCTGTTCATAAGATATTGTTCAACATTTTCTAGTTTTAGGTCAGAAATTAGGTTAAGCTAGGCAAAACTCTGTTTTTAGTTCTTTCTTTGGTCAGTTTTGATAAGTAAGTGTGCAGATCTCTTGCAGGACATCTCAGCTCACCATCCCTTTGTATAACATTCAACACCAGCCCACTTCTCATATATTTCAGAGCTCATTCACAACATTTCACCAATCTGCCCTAATTTCTACGTTTTTCCATAAATCTGCTTTCTTGTCATTTGAATAAATCCAACCATCTCCTTTGTCCCTGATCTTCCTTGACAAGTTCTAGGCACCTCAACACCTTCATCCAACCTTCATTTCCCCTTTCCCATCATTCTTCCACCTTCAAACCTCCAAAAACCACTTTCGGCCTCCTCCTATAGATCCTCTTGTAAAACCTCCTGTAGATCCTCTTGTAGAACCTCTTGTAGATCCCCTACAGCCTCCTGTAGAATTTCCTATGAGTGACTTTTCGAAGTCTGATCACAATGGAAGTCTTTAGAAGGGTACTAGGGGCTTCTTAAGACCTCTCCACACCTTCCTCACCTTCTATAAAAGCTAACTCCATCTTCCTTTGCCACCAAACCTCTACATAGTCACAACCAGTCAAATCACTAGCATAATAATTCCACATAAAAATACTCAAAAGTACAAAAAGATGATTTTTTCTCATTTCTCTTTAGAAGTAGCTTGAATAAATGCAATTTACCTTTTCAGTAGTCAATGGAAACCATTTCAGTAGTTTCCATCTCTTTTTGCAAAAGTAGGGTTAGTGGGTAAACTAGGGTTTGCTAGGGTTTGCATTTCATTTCAGTTTTCCTTCTCTTTCTACAAGTAGAATAGCCCATATAGTGTTAGTTTCATTTCATCATAGTTAAAGATTCTTCTGAGAACTCATAGAAGTTAGCTTAAGCTCCTAGCAAACTTGCACCAGCTGATCAAGTGAGAGCCTACAGTAAGAGCTAGTAATTGTGCATACAACACCATCGCTTCCAAGTTTGTTACAAACTACTAGGTTGATAAAAGTAAAGAATGAAGCCCCAGGAGTTGCAGCATTATTGTTGCAATATTTGAGCTCACCACTCTTTTTGGCATCGTTGTCGAGGAAGCGTCAAAGTATTTTGTGATTACTTCTTTTCTTCTATTTTCTACTGCAACATTCTGTTAAGTAGTTTAATTCTGCAAAAGTAGATTAGGAATTTCCTGCTTTCATTTCCATTTCAACAAGTGTAGATTAGTCATTTCCTACTTTCATTTCAATTTTGCAACTTCCATTTCAGCAAGCATAGATTAGTCATTTCCTGCTTTCATTTCAATTATGCAATTTCCATTTCAGTAAAGTAGATTAGTCATTTCCTAATTTCATTTCAATTCTGCAATTTCCATTTCAGCAAACATAGATTAGTCATTTCCTGCTTTCATTTCAATTCTACAATTTCCATTCCAGCAAAGTAGATTAGTCATTTCCTTGCTTTCATTTCAATTCTGCAATTTCATTTCACCAAGATTCATTTAAGTTAGTTGCAATTTATTGTTCAATTCATTTCAGTTTTGCAGGTAGAAGCAGAAAAAAACAAAAATCACTCAAAAAGAGATTTCCTTTCATGTCTCATACGAGTAGAGATAATTCAGAAAAATGTTTGCCCAACACCCACACTGCTTCACACAACCAACCTTCTCTCTTCTTTGGTGGCTGCAATCAAGAAACACCCTTAGGTAATAGCCAAACATATTTGAAGAACCTATAGGGGAAGAAGAAGAAGAAACCTGTTATCACTTAGGTTGTCCACCAAAACTTGTGAGAAAAGGGAATATGGCCGAGGTAACCACTAACCAATATTTTAGATGCAATTTCTATCCAAACTGCATCCAGAGAGGGCTCTCTCTATATGATTTAACTTTGTTTATTTGAATTTTTTATGCTAGTTATGATGTTCAGAAATTTGTCTTAAATGGGATTGGATGGTGATTTCAAACAGAGGTAGGATGCAAGTCTGAAAGAGTTAATTCCATTGGGCAATGGAGTCTATGAAGATGGACTGTTGAGTGTCTTTCTGTGATGATGGGCAATACTACAGAGCAAGATAATCAGTTTGGAACAATATTGAAAGCTAGTGATTGATGGGATGTAAGCCAGGGGGTAAAGGGCAGTCAAGAATCCTTTATCATGGTGGCAGAGGGAAGATGCTTGAATATTTTCAAGGAGCAGTGAATAATTCCTTGACAATTTTCAGAATGAAGGAATTAGTAGAAACAGAAGCATTTAAGAATTCTATTTATACTAATTGTGAAGAAAACATCAATAACAGCAGGAATTGAACACAGAGTGTATTTAAACAAGTTCTGGGCTATTCTTTTTTCCTGTTGTTAAGATTATGAAACATATATGAGATTTTCAAACATAGAAAACACAAAACACAGTTTAGAATAACTTATTGAGCCAAAGAAAGACACAGGAATTCTGTAGCAGAGTTCAGAATCATCACATCCACATTTAGAAGGTCCTGCAGCAATGCATTTCAACGCCCTTTGTATTAATAAATATCTGAGTTACAGCGCAATTCAATATGAGAATCACCAACCCCGAATACATTCTTTGGGGGGTATTTATACAAAAATAGAGTTTACAAAATATCTTAAGGATAAGATAAGGAGCAATAACTTCCTTCGGCTACTTTGTCAAAGAAATAAATGCAAAAATAAAGGTAGGAGTTATTGTGGCTGTGCTGGCTGCTTTAACTAACAAGATATTTTAGACTTTTCACCCAGGAATTCGGCTGGTAGTTATGTCCTTGATTTGCTTTCCTGTGTTGTTGTCCTGATCTGTTTACCTGCTCTTGACTAATCTTTAATGTGTCCTGATCCTCGCTTGAGCTCCTTCCTTCATATCTGCCACGTGTCTTGCTTTTTGACTAGGTGTACATAGGCAAAAAGATCCAAATTTACTTAGGCAAAACTTCCAGCATACTCTGCCACCAACTAATGTCTTTGTATCTTTACTAGTATTTCATCAACCTCAATATACCTGTAAAAGTTAGGCTTGACTTCAAAAAGATTATTTATTTCATGCTCTATAAAAAATAATCCTTCCAATTTGTCATACAAGCTTTGTCCAGAAGGAGGACTTGTGTCCTCTGAACTGCTGGATGATGCAGTGATTTGATTTGTTACATACATGTTTACCCTGTGAGCGTACTATTGATGTGATAACAGTTTTTGATTGCTTGTTACTAAACTGGGTAGACCCTTCTGCTGCAAGTTTGTGAATTTCTCTATGAAGGCATCAATATCCATCTGCATTTTTTAACACTTCCTTTCCAAAGTCTGTATAAAATTTCTCATTGTTAGCACCTTCTTTATTGTCAAAATGGTTCCTGCCCTGTTAGTGATCTCCAAAGCTGCTAATTGTTCCTTAGTATTGGTGTTCAAAAAATGGATGAACGCATTGGCCTACTTAGGCATATTTCCTATTGATGCCTAGGCCCTTTGCATTTGCTCTTGTGCACTTTCTATTAATTCAATTTGTTCATATATTGTCTGAATTGATCGCCATTGGTCAGTAATGGACTGGCCAATCTTGGTCCACAAAATAATTTTAATGTCTGCCAGAGGTTTATGCAAGGTGAGATCCTTTTCAAGTTATTTCACCTTGTTCTCGAGGGCCTTCACCTCTCTGGTCTTCTCAGCCACTGTTATTTTTTATTTCTCATAGCTCACTTTTAGCTTGGCTAGTCTTTCTTTTGTCTCTTTGAGCTCTGACATTTGGGCTTCTACCTCTTTCACTGCCTTCATCCTTTCTTCCATCCTCATGCTGGTCTCAGGCTCTGTTGTTGTTGTTGTTGTAGCATATGTAGTTGTTGTACCTGTTGTTGATGCTGGCTCAGTGGGAGGGATTGTTGCTGTGTTTGTGGGGGGAGAAGAGACAACCGTTGGAGCTATTGTGGGTGGCTAGGAGGTTGACTCTCCCTGCTTAGTTTGCAATGCTTTCTCCAATTCTTGCTCTATCTACGTGAACCTTTGGTTCATTCTCATCAGTAAATCTATGACATCCTCTTCTGATTTTTCTTGCACTAGTTCTGTTGTTTGGGGATGCATGGTGATAGGAAGTTTCAATTGCTTTCTAAGGGCAGCAATATCTTCCTCCTTCTTTTTGATCAATGCTTTGATGCCCTTGGCATCCTTAGGATCATGTCCCAACTCAAAAATTATTTCTTCCAGAGTCTTTATTCGGTTGTCTTTGGCTAGGGAAGAGATCTTCTCCAAATCCAATTGAGCAGATGTATTACTCAATGACTCTTCTAATTGTTGGGCCAACATTGCCTTGTCTACCAGTGTGGCATAGACCATTTCACCCATTTGTTTGTGCAATTCTATTTGGTCCATTGGGTGTACGTCTTTGGCAAGGACCTATAGATTGGTCCTTATGTAATCAGCTGCAGACTGTGGCTACTGAACCTTGGGCTTGAAATGACTTAAAATAATTTTCTCCTCCTTGATGTCATAGGCTGCCATTAGTCTATGCTGTTTGGAGGGTGTCATCTTAAGAAATTGATCATACAACTAAATTCTTAATGACTCATTTTGAGCCTTAATTTCCATGAATGATTTTTTGATGTCTGACGGTTTCTTGGCTTGTGACCTTGAGGAGGAGACTTCCATTCCATGTTGCCTCTCCCTTTCTTGTCTGTGAGAGCTTGCAAAAGTTTGTTGGCTGATGGCCCTCTCTCCTCTTGTGCTTTCAGTGATGTCTTCCACAGTGTCCTCTTCAGGAGGATCTACCCTTTGCCTCTTGGCCTCTTGCTGCCCTTTTGACCCACTTACAGGTGTGGTCTCCTCTCGGTCCCTATTCTTACTTCTCTCCTTAGGAAGAGGAGTCTGTAGTGCTGGTACCTCTGGTGCTTGTGTCTGTAGTGAAGGGGCTTTCCCTTAACTGTGTTCCTTTGAGGTAGTAGGCTGCTCTCCATTGTTTCCTGTTCTGCAACTACCAACTCCTTGCCCTTTGCTGTCCCTGTTGTTGGTGTAGTCCTTTCCTGGGAAACCTGTTGCGCATTTGTGGCAGTTGATGAGCTTTCCCCGGTTTATTTTGGCTTTTTGAAAGACACCTACCCAAAAGAATCCAAGTCAAGGTTTTTTCCAAATCTTTCATGGTTTGTTGCATTTTTTCTTCCTTAGTTAACTCTTCAACTAGTGTGCCCTCCACCCAATCATCTTGGCTGGCAAAATTTACTATGTCAAGGATGCTGCAGTGTTCATAGGGTGCCAGCCTATATTTTACGCTTCTTGCATTGATAAAGCCATATGGGTCATAGGGTACCCACCAAAAGCTTCTCTTGAGTCTGAATGTTTGATCCAATAGTTCATCAGCATCCTTCCATCCCTCTTTCTTGTTCATAACAAAGGGGCCTAATTGGTCTCTGAATTTCAATCGGGCCTTTTTCTTTGTGCTATGGAAGTGACTCAGATATGAATTGATGAATTGCCTGAAATATTCCAGGGCAAACAGTCTCATTGGCACATATCTGGGCAGCCTGTAGGGGCATAGCTCACAACCATATATCCTTAGAATAGTGTGATTCTGGTAAAAGTACTAGTCACCTATTTTGTAGTTTTTGGAGAGCTGTAGTATTTTTTGCATATCATGTGTCAGTCTGGGAGGAGGAGTTCTCATCAAGAGAGAAGAGACTGGGTATACAAATAAATCAACAAACTCACAATAAGAGTAGGGAGAGTTGCGAACATCATGAAAGATTGGGGTCCAAAAAATCACAAACCTCCTTTCCCCTTTATGGTCCAATTTTCTAATGGGGAATTGGAAGATATCTGGCTGGTAATATAAAAATAGATGATAGATATAGGAAGAATATTTGAAGATTCCCTCCCTATCTAGCCTCAACAATTGATCATGCATCTTGTTGGCAATAAACTTGGCATAGTTGTATTTGACAGCAGGGGGCTACCCTGGGGTAAAAATAGACATCATAACCAGTATGGTTTCATCGATATGCTCACTTGTTTTGAACCCCAACACAAAAGATATCATATCAACCACTAATCTACCCATTTCAGTGAAACAGGCATAGTGAAAAGGAGGTGGCTCCTTAGGCTGGCTATCTGCTCTCATGAACACTTTGGCAATTCTGGTTATCTCTAAAATGGAGATTTTGGGACCTTCATCCAGCAAGTACTTCATGGTAAGAGGAAACTGGAGGTGGGTTGGTTTGAAGTTCAGCATCTGATTTATAGAGATGAGAGTAATATAAAAAAGAGTAGTCCCAGATGGACTCTTAACTGCCCTGTTTGTTGGCTCATAGTTCTCACAACAAAGGTAAATGATCTCAGGGAATATATTCGCAGAGGGGAGGTAGTATCTGCATAGATTTGATTCCCAAATTCCATAAACGTCATCTTGATTTAAGTAACTATTTCTGAGCTCACAAACTGCTTGAAAATGGTTTTGGTAGCCTACTAGGTCTTGGATTAGATAATCTCTATCAGACAAGAGCAAATGTTCCAACTCTTTGTGGGGTGCATTGAGGGGAGTGATGTTTAAGGCCACTGGACCTTCCATGGCTAAGCTCTATTGCTTTTAAAATTGGAACTTTTGACTCTGTGCAGGCAAAATGGGAAAAAAGATGGCTCTGTGGATTTCTCCGGGATTTTCACCATTGGAACTAGTTTGTTGGCTTCAATTTAGTTTTGTGGATTGAAGTTAGCTGAAGAAACATGAGCTATGGGCTTCTTTGACACAATGGACTTCAGTTGTGAGCATAAAGCGACTTTCGAGGTTTCTTGGAGGGTTTGCAGGGCCGAACGAGCTCAACTTTAGCTCACTGCGTGGATTTATGGTGAATTTGGCAGCTCAGAGCCTTATGGGGGATTTTTGGGCAGCAACACAGTGTTATTCTTTTCAAATTTATAGGTTCTGTGGCCAATTTTACAGAGAAAAGCAATGAAAAATAGGGTCAGGGGAAAATTGTCACAAATCCCTGTTTTCTCGGCGAAATGGCCAATTTACAGGTGACCAAGTGAGCTGAGGGGCCGAGCTGTGTAATAAACTTGCTGGTTGCTGCACTTGAACGGTTGAAAATAGTGTTTTGAACGTAATTTTGCATGCACAGGTCGCTTGGAGAAAACTAAGGTAAGTGGTAAAAACAAACGTTTTCACCCTTTTTACCCAAAAATTTGACTTTGGCGGGTTAGGGGCGCTTTTTTCAGATGATGTCAGCATGATGTCATTTTGTCGTGTAGCGAGGTACGAATGCTGACATGGCAGGTGACATGGCATATGACGTGGCAGGTGACGTCATTAGGTGATGTGGGCATGACGTCAACAGGGAGGCAGGCGGGTGGTAAGTGGTATTCCCCGCACCGCTTTTGGGGAAAGTGGTTTTAGGGGAGGGGGCTCCGAACACACCGGGCACTTGACACGCGTCCTCGATATGGTGGAAATACCCCCCATCCCCCAGACGCTATCGTTTTCCAAGTTGGGGCTTCCAAAATCGTCGACCACCGTCGGATCTGGGAGCGCTGATCAGATGGTTCGCGGGTGATGGAGGTGGCGGAAGGTTAGCAGCGGGAGACCTGCTTTAATTTTTTGCGATTTGTAACGTTTTCTGGTGTATTTCAGACTTTGGAAAAGTGGGTTTTTTGGGGGAAAAATGCGGGTTTCGGCTATTTTATTCAGCTAGAGGCCAAATAAGTCTCGATGGGCACATGGAGGGTTGTTATTGGCCCCTGGTGGACCAATAACTCCCTAGCAAAAATGTTAAAATATGGCTATAGTTAGCCAAGGGTCGGGGTATTAGAATTTTTAGGGACTTTTTTGTTTTTATACATAGTAAGGGAGGGGAATGTACATAGGAGCTATATAATAAGGTTAGTAGGTTAATATGATTATGGGGGATGGGTTTGTATGGTTTAGGCTAAGTTTTATAAAGTGAAAACTTAGGCCAGGGGGGAATGGAAGGATGACAAGTAGTGAAGTTTAGGAACCTTTGGCAAAATGGAATAAAGACTTTTTACACAAGAAATGCGGCTTGTTTTGCCTAGGTGAAAACACATTTTCACTTAGCTTTTCCATGGGATGAAGTGGTCTAAAGGAAATGAGAAGATCTCGTTTCCCTTGGGGGGAATGTTAGTAAGTGTTTCTTAGGAAAATGGGGAGCGGAATTAGTCATGCTCTATTTGTTTTGTAGCCACCTTGCCATGGTTCCTTATGATTTTATGAGATGGCAACTTGTTCCCAAGGAGAAAATTGCCCACAAACCATGCTTCTATACCATCAAAACTGCCTACCCAACCTAGTATAGCTAACATTTTCTCTTCATTTTCATTGGGTGCACTTGAACTAGCAACCCCTGATTCTTCTCTTTTCTTTTAGCTGCCCTTCTATCTAAGTCTACCCTTATTTCTTCCAGGGCTCAGATTAAGCTGTTGAGACCCTTTGC
>APFE030796324.1:182094-214783 GCA_000404065.3 Pinus taeda | reverse complement strand
TGGTATTTTTAACAAGGTGGATCAAAGTAATGCTTCAGCTTTCTGCCATTGACTAGTCCCTCATCTGCCTCTGTACCATCAAAACTTTTCAAAAAGTAGGTGTTGTTTCCTTGTACAGTCTAAATGATAAATGGTCCTCTCCATAGAAAATCAAATTTGCCATGTTTTCCCTTATCTTCTCTTCTGGAATCCCATTTTAAAACTTTATCCCCAATGAAGAAATCCACTGCTTTGGTTCTTTAATCAAATATCTTTTTAAGCTTTTCTTGTAGGACTTGGGGTCTGTGATAGACCTCTTCTCTTGTCTGCTGTAAGTGAATAGTTTGACTGATCCTTCTCTAAATATCATTAGGTTCTGCTTGTATCTCTTGTAGCAGCTTTATCACTAGGACTCCCAAAGAAGAAGGGAATACTGCCTCCATTCCATAAACCAATTGATAGGGACTGGTCCCAATAGATCTCTTGGTGGTCAATCTATCTGCCCATAGGGCATTCACAAGCTTTTTATGCCAGTTTTTCTTGTTCTCCTCCAAGACTTTCTTAATGATGTTGATTAAGCTCTTGTTGGAGGATTCAGCTAGGCCATCACCTTAAGGGTAATAGGCTGTGGAATGGCCCAAGGTAATGTGGTATTTATGACAGAAATTAATCATTTTCTTAGACTTAAAGGCAACAACATTTTCTGTAATAATTTTCTTCGGGCAGCCAAACCTAGACATGATGTTGGTTTCAAGGAATTGAATGATTACTGAGCCATTGGCTTGCCTGCAAGGGATGGGCTCTATCAACTTGGTAAAATAGTTTGTAGTAGTCAAAATCCACTTGTGTTGGCCAGAGGATGAAGGGTGTATTTCCCCAATGAAGTCTAAACCTCATTGTTGAAATGGTTTCTCAGTGGAAATGGGTTTGAGGGGCAGAAGCAGCAACTTTTTCTTTCCTTCAAAGATTTGGCATTTGTGGCAAGAAGTTACATATTTTTTAACATCAGCAAATAGGGTGGGCCAATAAAATCCAGCCCTTAGGATTTTATCAGCAGTTGATTTCCAATAAAAATGTCCACCACAATCCCCTGATTTAAGTACTTTCTCAGTTTCTTCTTTGATTAGACAATTTAATAAAACACCTTCATGGTTTTTCCAAAAGAGAACATGATCTAAAATGTAGAACTTGGAAGCTTTCATTTTCAAAAATCTTTTCTTAGTTCTGGATAATCTTGGAGGGGCTTGCAGATTTAATAATACAAAAGATATGTCATCATACCAAGGTGATTGTAAAAAGGCTTGATTGATCCGTGGAGTCGCCATCTCCTGTTCATCATCCAGTTGATTTATGTCAAGGGCTTGAAAGTTAGTTTTAGTCATGAGTTTAGCTAGTCCTTGTCCTTTTATCAGTTTTGTTTGTTTAATTTCAATTTCATATTCTAGTATGGTAGCTATCCATTTGCCCCTTTTTCCTTCAAGGCCTTCTTGGGTCAGGATGTCTTTAACAACAATGTTGGGCACATAAGAGATCACATGAGAGTACAAGATGTAAACTCTGAAATTCTTGATGGCCTTTACAAGGGCATATGCTTGTTTCTCCATGATTTGATATTTAAGTGGAGCATCTCTAAGGGCTTTGCTGAAGAAGGCTATGGGTTTTTCACATCCCTGGTTATATTTTTGGAGCAGGACAGCAGCAATTGTATATTCTGATGCAAAACAGAATATGATAAAGTCTTTGTCAAAATTGGGGCTTGTGAGGACTAGTGTTTGAGTCAAAGTTTTTTTTATTTGATCAAAGGCTTTCTTAGTTTCCATTGTCCACTTAAACTTGGAGTCTTTTTTGGGCATGTTGTTTAGAAATCTTATTAGCTTAGCCAGGTTTGGTATGAATCTTCTTAGAATGTTGATCTTTACCAAAAAGGATTGTAGCTCTTTAATGTTTCTGGGGTGAGAGACTTGTAAGATGGCGTGTATTCTGTCTGGGTGAATTCTAATGCCTTCTTTGGAGATGATATGGCCCAATAATTTTCCTTCTTCTAGGCCAAACAATGATTTCTTTGGATTTAATGATATACCATATTTCCTGCAAATTAAGAATACTTGTCTTAGATGATTTAGGTGCTCTTGATCTGATTTGGAGAAATTTGTAAGGTCATCTAGGTAAATTACTAAAAATTCATGGATTTCTTTAGCAAAAGAAATATCCATGGCTCTTTGAAAAGTTGCTCCTGCATTCTTGAGTCCAAAAGGCATTTTCACATATTCGAATGTTCCCAAGGGGTTGTGAAAGCAGTTTTATCTTGGTCATCAGGGTGCATTAGGATTTGATTGAAGCCTAAGAATCCATCTAACAGTAATATCCTTGAAGCACCTACTACCCTTTGCAGAATGTGATCCATTTTGGGCAAGGGGTAATTATCCTTTAAAGAGACTTTGTTCAAATTTCTTAAATCAACACATAACCTTATCTCCCTTGTCTTCTTTCTAGTGGGCACTAAATTTGAAACCCATTCTGAGAATCTGATTGGAGCAATAATTCTAGCTTCATACATTCTCTTAACTTCTTTCTCAATCAAAGGGAGGAGCACAGGGTTGAACCTCCTAAGTTTCTGTTTGAAAGGTTTTTGGTTTTCTTTGAGAGGTATTGTGTGTTGAATTACTGCAGTATCATAAGACTTTAGGTCCTCATAACTCCATGCAAAGACATCTTGAAATTATTTCAACAGTTCAATATACTTGAGTTTTTGGTCAGGAGGTAGAGCTTTGGATAATTTTATCATTTTGGGATTTTCTACAGTTCCTAGATTACAGTCTTCAATTTTTGTGTTTAATGGCTACATTTTAGGTTTCCTAGAGATGTCATTTGAGTCAAAAATGTCCTCTAAAGGAGTGAGGCCTGTAGGTAGAAAATTATCCTTCAGCTCAATGACTTCACACTCGGCTGCAATTGCATCCTCACCTTCTTTTTCATGAAGTCACTGTAAATCTGTTTCAGTGAACTTGGTGGGATGTAGAAGTTGGTTTGTGGTTTCAGCAGAGATATGTGTTTCAACTTTGTCCATTGGATTGCTTTCCTCTATAGTGTTGGTATCCATTTTTGTGCTTGAGAACTCTTCTTTCAAAGTTAGGAAATTGTTGATTTGTGTGTCATTTTCAAACACCTGCCAGTTCTTTACATTATCTGACACTGCAGGTTTGTGTTTTATTTCAGCAGTGAATATGTGATTAGGCTTGAATGGCAATTTGCAAGTGCTTGCAAAAGTTTCTAGGCTATGGCATGCAGATTTTGATTCCTTGGAATCTTGGTCAGTTGGGTTTCAAGAAAGGTGTTGATAATTTCCATTGTAGCAACTCTATATGACCTCAGCCTAAGATCATTTGTGATGAAGTTACCCTTTATTTGTTGAATGATGAGGTCAAAGTCTCCCAAAATTGATATTTGAGCTGCACCTAAGTTTTTTATCACTTTGAGCCCTAAGAGGAGGGCTTCATACTCAGCCATGTTGTTAGTGCACTTGAAATTGAATCTAAATGCATGTCCCTCAGCGTGGTCATCCTTCACATTATGTATCCAAACCCTTGCCCCTGCTCCTAGCTTATTAAAAGATCCATCAAACTCTAGATACCATAGGTTTTCTAGATTTGAACTGGTATTAGGAGCTTTTTCCATTTGCTCAACCGGGATAGTTGGATTTACAGTCTCATGGGATTCTTTATGTGTGACTGTTAATTTATTGTTTTCCAAGATTTATTGAATCAGAACTATGGATTCTTTGTCTAGGAATTCATCTTGACTTAAAGTCGTCATTTTTGCATCAGTTTGGGTTTGAATCTCAGTGTTGTATAAGATAAAAGAGTCCATGTCTGAATGTATAGAATAAATGGGAAAGTTTTGGGGTTTTTCTTGACTACTTACCACATACTTCATCAAGGTTTCTTGGTATAGCCTTTTAGGCTAGTCGAAGACTGAGATAGTGGCATAAGACATGTCTAGTTGCAAAGATCCTTGTAGCTTGGCACCCTAGGATCTAGATAACAACATTCCATATTTGGGTGGAATATCAGCTACCACCACATCCATGAGAATTGTCTTGGCTGGATATTGGACTAATGACACACATAGATCCTTGATTAAGCCTAGACATCGGACCTGGATGGAATCAAAGGAAAACAAGTCTTTGTATGGCCTTGCGATATCTAGGTCCAATCTTTCCAAGACAGATTTGGGCATCAGATTATGTGAAGCTCCTGAATCAAACATTGCATTGTGAAGCACCTTGTCATGGACGTTTAAACTCACATAAAAGGGAGGGACGTCTCCATCTACTGTTTTACCATTTGCTTCAGGGCCAAATATAAGTTCTGGTTGATCATCAAGGATGTTTACTGAATCTTTGTTTTCTGAAATTTGTAATGATCTGCTGATTTGTTCCCTAAAAACTTCATGCCTAGCTAACTCAGATAATGGGATGGACACTTTTAACTCTCAGCCTCCATATTAAAGGGTTTTTCTATTTGTGTTTTGACATTTTGGGCAACAAGGTTGTGCCTTTCAACTGAGTTTTCAACAACTGCCTCTTTTGCTGGAATATTGTGATGAACTAGGGTTGCTTTCTCACCATCTTCCAAAGGTTCTACTACAACTTCTCTGAGTGGAGAGACAGATGTAGGGTGCTGTTGTGATCTATCTTGGTCTGAAACATCTTCAGCTGTTGGACCACTTGGATTGGGAGTTGATATAGGGATGATTGGTACATGAGAGTCCTTGAGTTTAGTTTTGGTAGGTTGTTTGATTGTCTTGTGCTTGGGATAATCAGGGATATCTATTCTCCTACTTCTCAAGTTGTATTGTTTATGGACTTCATACACAGTTGTTTCATACCCTTGCTTAAAATCAAAGGATTCTCCTGATTTCATTTGACACTGACTAAGAGTATGAGCCTCTTGGTCTTATTGAGTTAGGAAAATTGGTTGGCCACTGTTGAGACCCATTAGGTTAATGTGGGGGTCCTATGTTGGTTCACTAGATGTGGAGGCTTCTGCATAGTTTTCTTGGAAGGGAGGCCTTATGTTTTGGTCTGGACCAGCTTTTCCTACATTGGGGTTTTGATTTTTTCTAAAGTTTGGATTTCTTGCATTGTTGTTTGGTTGGTTTTCCCATGAAGATTTCCTCTCAATAGTTTCCAATTTGTCTCCCAACCTGTCCATGCCTTTAATAATTGCATACAAGTTTTTGTTTGAAGGTAGAGGGTTCCTCTTTGAAAGTTGTTCTTCTTTCAGTCCTAGCTCGATTTTGTTTGGAAATTAGATTAGCTTCAACACTCACAGCTATACTCTACATATCTTCTAGGCTAGGAGGAGCTCTCTCCCTGAGCTGGTAAGCCATGTCTGAGTCAAAAGCATTAGGGAATTTGATCAATGCTAAGTCTGGTGGTGGTCTAAGATTTATTGGGACAACAAGGTATGTGTTGTTGAATCTGGCACAATAATCTTGGACACTCTCTTGTGGGCCTCTTTTCAAATTATTATATTCAGTTAAGATGTGTAAAGGGTTCTTTTGCTTCTCCCACCTGTTTAGGAAAGTTTGATAAAGGGCATCTGGATTAGCTATTGTGTTTGCAGGAAGTGACCTAAACCATGCCCTTACATCACCAGTTAAGCTCTAGACAAAAATTTTCATCCTAACATCATTATCGTCAATCTCATAATTTTCAAAATAGTCTGTCATCCTCTTGGTATGTTGTTGAGTAGTGTAAGTGCCTGTACCATCAAAGTAGGTAATTTTGCCCTGGTAATCCTATGGCATAGCCCCTGGATTGGCAGGCAACTATAGGGGGGCATATCTATTTGCCATATTATCATGGAAAAGTGGGACAACCGGAAGCACAGTGATAGGAGCTGAGATAAGTGTTGTGGATGGATGGGTGGAAAAGAGATTTTGGATTGATAAAGGTGAACTGGAAGAAGCTACAACAATAGGAAGAAGGGTTTGAGAATTTGCTGCAGTAGGTTTAATTTGAATGGGTTTTTGTTGGGATGGTTCAAGTTTTGAATCAACATAACTCTCTTGATTTTCTGGTTTCCTAAGGCTCTTAGCAATCAGATTTGGATTGTCAAAAATAGATGGAGGATCTGGGTCTGGGTTTGACCTTGTGTATCGAGTTTTCTTCTTTGGAGCTAGCTTCTAAGTATGTCTTTGTATTTTCTAGGAATACTTGGAGGATACAAGTTTTGAAAATGTTTTGAAGGAAGCTACTGAAATGTAGGAGGATTTGGGGCTTTCCTTTAGGGAGGTTTGAAATAAGGATTGCCAAACAAATCTGTGAGATAGTTTTTTAGAATCTAAAGCTAAACTGGAGTTGGACTGAAGTAGCTTTATAGATTTAGACAGTAGTAACAAACATTCATTCAGTCCCCAGTGGAGTCGCCATTGATGTTATCACTCAGGTTGTTCCCTAAAACTTGTGAGAAAAGGGAATACGACCGAGGTAACCACTAACCAATCTTTTAGATGCAATTTCTAGCCAAACTTCATCCAGAGAGGGCTCTCTCTATATGATTTAACTTTGTTTATTTGAAGTTTTTATGCTAGTTATAATGTTCAGAAGTTTGTCTTAAAAGGGTTTGGATGGTGATTTCAAACAGAGGTAGGATGCAAGTATGAAAGAGTTAATTCCATTAGGCAATGGAGTCTATGAAGATGGACTGCTGAGTGTGTTTCTGTGATGATGGGCAATACTACAGAGCAAGATAATCAGTTTGGAACAATATTGAAAGCTAGTGATTGGTGGGATGTAAGCCAGGGGGTAAAGGCAGTCAAGAATCCTTTATCATGGTGGCAGAGGGAAGTTGCTTGAATATTTTCAAGGAGCAGTGAAGAATTCCTTGACAATTTTCAGAATGAAGGAATTAGTAGAAACATAAGCATTTAAGAATTTCTATTTATACTAATTGTGAAGAAAACATCAATAACAGCAAGAATTGAACACAGAGTGTATTTAAACAAGTTCTGGGCTATTCTTTTTTCCTATTGTTAAGATTATGAAACATATATGAGATTTGCAAACATATAAAACACAAAACACAGTTTAGAATAAATTATTGAGCCAAAGAAAGACACAAGAATTATGTAGCAGAGTCCAGAATCATCACATCCACATTCAGAAGGTCCAGCAGCAATGCATTTCAACACCCTTTGTATTAATAAATATCTGAGTTACAGCGCAGTTCAATAGGAGAATCACCAACCCCGAATACATTCTTTGGGGGGGTATCTATACAAAAAGAGAGTTTACAAAATATCTTGAGGATAAGATAAGGAGAAATAACTTCCTTTAGCTACTCTGTCAGAGAAGTAAATGTAGAAATAAAGGTAGGAGTTATTGTGGTTGTGCTGGCTGCTTTAACTGACAAGATATTTTAGACTTTTCACTCAAGAATTCGTCTGGTAGTTATGTCCTTGATTTGCTTTCCTGTGTTGCTGTCCTAATCTATTTATCTACTCTTGATTCATCTTTAATGTGTCCTGATCCTCGCTTGAGCTCCTTCCTTCATATCTGCCACGTGTCTTGCTTTTTGACAAGGTGTACATAGGCAAAAAGATCCAAATTTACTTAGGCAAAACTTCCAACATACTCTGCCACCAGTGCTCTGTGGGCAACTCATGTCTTTGTATCTTTACCAGTATTTCATCAGCCTCAGTATACCAGTAAAAGTTAGGCTTGACTTCAAAAACATGATTTATTTCATGCTCTATAAAAAATAATCCTTACAATTTGTCATACAAGCTCTGTCCGGAAGGAGGTCCTATGTCCTCTGAACTGCTGGATGATGCAGTGATTTGATTTGTTACATACATGTTTATGTTGGAAATAATACTGAGAGGGGGGGGGGTGAATCAGTATTATCACATTAATAAAACTTTTTCATCTCCATAATCAGATTCATATATGCTACTTCCACAACTACTTAAGATTAAGTTAATTGATCTTCAATGAGTGCATTAGAACATTATCAACCATATTATCAGTTAACAGATGCAGTAACATAGAATAGATCATCACACATAAGGCACACACATGAACACCATGATATAAGGTGGAAACCCAATGCAGGAGAAAACCACCTGCTGCAAGTCATCTCAATCTTCTTCTTAATAAGAAAATCCTTTTACAATATTTTGTACTGGTGCAGCCTTATACCAGTACGGGAGCTACAACCCCCTTTGCTCTTGTACTAGCCGATCCATTTACTAGTACGCAGGCTACTACCTGCTACAATGCTCCAAAGATTTCCTTTAGCTCTTGTACTAGCTTAGATACTAGTACGTAGGTGCTGACCTACAATCTTCTTTCCTCCAGGTACCACGTTTCATCAATTTTCATACTGGATACACTGAAGCACAACACATAAACTGAAAGGCCATGTTTCATCCAATTTTCATACTGGACCCAATAACCACATTGAAGCTCATAATCAAAAAAACTTATGAATTACCCAAGCACTAGATCAATCAATATATATACAAGTGAGTCATCAACCAAATCTAGTCAATCAGATCACATAAAGATGAGCTATTAAGAACCTGATCCATTCATCCATCAATATTTAATCAATCACCTCTCAGACTGCTGTTACCAGAACATGATATCAGACATCAGACATTACTTCAAAACCCAGATCACAGAAATGATAGATATGTACAGCTAAATAGATTTCAAGAGAGGTATGCAGTTTCACCCATATAACAGCTGCGTATAAGTATGCACTATATCCAACTTCATCCCTGCGTACGTGCGCACTGCGCCTCACAGATTTACTGCGTACACGCGCTCTGTGTCCAATGAGCTGCCTGCATCCCTCCGCATCTGCAGCGCTTTCGGTCCTGCGTATCTGCGCACCCGCAATGCTTCTGTGCCTGCGTATCTCCACACTTTTCTTTCACTGGACCTGCGTACCTCCGGGTATAGATAATTTCGAGACTTCAAGAACAACCCAGACAGTCAGATCTAAAGATCTGAACATGCGCCGAGAGATCCTCAATTCATCAGTAGATCGCTTTAATATTTAGATCTAGACATCTCTCATAACCCATCACTAGAACTTCAGATCTAGCTTCTTAAGATATTCAACCCAAAAAACCTCTCTAAGCCAAATGATCTCCTTTGCTTTATATAGGCAAGCTCTTCCTTAAATCAAGGATTATGTGGCTCAATAATAATAATAAAATAAACAATACCACGGGCCAAAACCATGATAACACAATACCGTCGGCTAAATACCAAGGGTTAAACATAAGGAACCCCACGTGTGCGCGCTTTACTGCCTTGGAGTGTGTGCACTGGGGGTACGCACCCCATGAATGGGTAACCTGTGGGTATGTACGCACTTTATATAAGACATGCCTGTGTGTCCGCTCCTTTTGAACTATGTTCCTGCATACTCCTTATTTTCTTCAATATTTGAGAGCTGATCATCAATCTTTGCTACTGGCCTGTTGTACAGTGATCCATCACCTGAATGGGTTGCCATCAAGGACAACACTTTAGCCATAATGCCAACAATCTCCCCCTTTGAACTTGATGGCAAAGCTTACTTGTGAACTATCATCTGATCCCTTTTTGTTGTCCGGTAACCCATGCACTCTATCACTTCTGATATATCTTCTGAATGTATACAAGTGAGATGATCTTCTATGAGAGGGTTGCCATCAAGTACAACACATGCATCATAATGCCAACAGTTTACCCAGTGAGCGTATTGTTGATGTGATAGCAGTTTTTGATTGCTTGTTACTAAACTGGGTAGACCCTTCTACTGCAAGTTTGTGAATTTCTCTGTGAAGGCATCAATATCCATCTGCATTTCTTGACACTTCCTTTCCAAAGTCTGTATAAAATTTCTCATTGTTAGCACCTTCTTTATTGTCAAAATGGTGCATGTCCTATTAGTGATCTCCAAAGCTGCTAATTGTTCCTTAGTATTGGTGTTCAAAAAATGGATGAGCGCATTGGCCTGCTTAGGCATATTTCCTAATGAGGCCCAGGCCCTTTGCATTTTCTCTTGTGCCCTTTCTATTAATTCAATTTGTTCATATATTGTCTGAATTGATCGCCATTGGTTAGTAATGGACTGGCCAATCTTGGTCCACAAAATCATTTTAATGTCTGCCAGAGGTTTATGCAAGGTTGGATCCTTTTCCAGTGATTTCACCTTGTTCTCCAGGGCCTTCATCTCTCTGGTCTTCTCAGCCACTGTTATTTTTTATTTGTCATATCTCACTTCCAGCTTGGCTAGTCTTTCTTTGTCTCTTTGAGCTCTGACATTTGGGCTTCTATCTCTTTCACTGCCTTCATCATTTCTTCCATCCTCATGCTGGTCTCAGGCTCTATTGTTGTTGTTGCTGTAGCATCTTTAGTTGTTGTACCTGTTGTTGATGCTGGCTCAATGGGAGGGATTGCTACTATGTCTGTGGGGGGAGCAGAGACAATTGTTGGAGCTATTTCGGGTGGCTGGGAGGTCGAGTCTCCCTGCTTAGTTTGAATTCTTTCTCCAACTCTTGCTCTATCTGCATGAGCCCTTGGTTCATTCTCATCAGTAAATCCATGACATCCTCTTCTACTTTTTCTTGTGCTAGTTCTGTTGTTTGGGGATGCATGGTGACAAGCAGCTTCAATTGCTTTCTAAGGGCAGCAATATCTTCCTCCTTCTTTTTTATCAATGCTTTGATGCCCTTGGCATCCTTGGGATCATGTCCCAACTCAACAATTATTTCTTCGAGAGTCTTTATTCAGTTGCCTTTGGCTAGGGAAGAGATCTTCTCCAAATCCAATTGAGCAGATGTATTACTCAATGACTCTTTTAATTGGTGGGCCAACATTGCCTTGTCTGCCAGTGTGGCATAAACCATTTCACCCATTTGTTTGTGCAATTCTATTTGGTCCATTGGGTGTATGCCTTTGGCAAGGACCTCTAGATTGGTCCTTATGTAATCAGCTGTAGACTGTGGTTGCTGAACCTTGGGCTTGAAATGACTTAAAATCATTTTCTCCTCCTTGATGTCATAGGCTGCCATTAGTCTATGTTGTTTGGAGGGTGTCATCTTAAGAAATTGATCATACAACTGAATTCTTAATGACTCATTTGAGCCTTAATTTCCATGAATGACTGTTTGATGTCTGATGGTTTCTTGGCTTGTGACCTTGAGGAGGAGACTTCCAATCCATGCTGCCTCTCCCTTTCTTGTCTGTGACAGCTAGTAGAAGTCTGTTGGCTAATGGCCCTCTCTCCTCTTGTGCTTTCAGTGATGTTTTCCACAGTGTCCTCTTCAGGAGGATCTACCCTTTGCATCTTGGTCTCTTGCTGCCCTGTTGACCCACTTGTAGGTGTGGTCTCCTCTCGATCCCTTTTCTTACTTCTCTCCTCAGGAAGAGGAGTCTGTAGTACTAGTACCTCTGGTGCTTGTGTCTGTAGTGAAGGGGCTTGCCCTTGACTGTGTTCCTTTGAGCTAGTAGGCTAATCTTCCATTGTATCCTGTTCTGCAACTACCAACTCCTTTCCCTATGTTGTCCTTGTTATTGGTGTAGTCCTTTCCTGGGCAACCTGTTGTGCATTTGTGGTAGTTGATGAGCTTTCCCCAGTTTGTTGTGGCTTTTTTATAGAGACCTGCCCAAAAGAATCCAAGTCAAGATTTTTTTCCAAATCTTTCATGGTTTCTTCCATTTTTTCTTCCTCAGTTAACTCTTCTACTGGTGTGCCCTCCACCCAATCATCTTGGTTGGCAAACTTTTCTATGTCAAGGATGCTACAGTGTTCACAGGGTGCCAGCCTATATTTTACACTTCTTGCATTGATAAAGCCATATGGGTCATAGGGTACCCACCAAAAGCTTCTCTTGAGTCTGAATGTTTCACCCAATAGTTCATCAGCATCCTTCCATCCCTCTTTCTTGTCCATAACAAAGGGGCCTAATTGGTCTCTGAGTTTCAATCAGGCCTTTTTCTTTGTCCTATGGAAGTGACTCAGATCTGAATTGATGAATTGCCTGAAATATTCCAGCGCAAACAGTCTCATTAGCACATATCTGGGCAGCCTGTAGGGGCATAGCTCACAGCCATATATCCTTAGAATAGTGTGATTCTGGTAAAAGTACCAGTCACCTATTTTATAGTTTTTGGAGAGCTGTCATATTTTTTGCATATCATGTGTCAGTCTGAGAGGAGGAGTTCTCATCAAGAGAGAAGAGACTGGGTCTACAAATAAATCAACAAACTCACAATAAGAGTAGGGAGAGCTGTGAACATCATGAAAGATTGGGGTCCAAAAAATCACAGACCTCCTTTCCCCTTTATGGTCCAATTTTCTAATGGGGAATTGGAAGATATCTCGCTGGTAATATAAAAATATATGATAGATATAGGAAGAATATTTGAAGATTCCCTCCCTATCTAGCCTCAACAATTGATCATGCATCTTGTTGGCAATAAACTTGGCATAGTTGTATTTGACAACAGGGGGCTGCCCTGGGGTAAAAATAGACATCATAGCCAGTATGGTTTCATCAATATGCTCACTTGTTTTGAACCCCAACACAAAAGATATCATATTAACCACTAATCTACCCATCTCAGTGAAACAAACATAGTGAAAAGGAGGTGGCTCCTTAGGCTGGCTATCTGCTCTCATGAACACTTTGGAAATTCTGGTTATCTCTGAGCTGGAGAGTTTGGGACCTTCATCCAGCAAGTACTTCATGGTAAGATGAAACTGGAGGTGGGTTGGTTTGAAGTTCAACATCTGATTTATAGAGTCGGGAGTAACATAAAAAAGAGTAGTCCCAGATGGACTCTTAAATGCCCTGTTTGTTGGCTCATAATTCTCACAACAGAGGTGAATGATCTCAGGGAATATATTCATAGAGGGGAGGTTGTATCTGGGTAGATTTGATTCCCAAATGCCATAAACATCATCTTGATTTAAGTAACTATTTCTGAGCTCACATACTACTTGAAGATGGTTTTGGTAGCCTACTAGGTCTTGTATTAGATAATCTCTATCAGCCAAGGGCAAATGTTCCAACTCTTTGTGGGTTGCATTGAGGGGAATGATGTTTAAGGTCACTGGACCTTCCATGGCTAAGCTCTGATGCTTTTAAAATTGGAACTTTTGACTCTGTGTGGGCAAAATGGGCAAAACGATGGCTCTGTGGATTTCTCTGGGATTTTCACCATTGGAACTGGTTTGTTGGCTTCAATTTAGTTCTGTGGATTGAAGTTAGCTTAAGAAACAGGAGCTATGGGCTTCTTTGACACAATGGACTTCAATTGTGAGCATAAGGCAACTTTCGAGGTTTCTTAGAGAGTTTGCAGGGCTGAATGAGCTCAATTTTAGCTCACTGCATGGATTTATGGTGAATTTGGCAGCTCAGAGGCTTATGGGAGATTTTTGGGTAGAAGCATAGTGTTCTTGTTTTCAAATTTATAGGTTCTGTGGCCAATTTTACAGATAAAAGCAATGAAAAACAGGGTCGGTGGCAAATTGTCGTAAATACCTTTTTTCTCGGCGAAATGGTCAATTTGCAGGTGACCAGGTGAGTCGACGGGCCAAGCTGTGTAATAAACTTGCTGGTTGGCGGACTTGAACGTTGAAAATAGTGTTTTGAATGTAATTTTGCATGCACAGGTCGTTTGGAGAAAACTAAGGTAAGTGGTAAAAACAAACGTTTTCACCCTTTTTACCTGAAAATTTGACTTTGGCGGGTTAGGGGCGCTTTTTTTAGATGACGTCAGCATGTTATGTAGGGGGGTACAGATGCTGACATGGTAGGTGACGTGGCATATGATGTGGCGGGTGACATGGTGGGTGACATCATCAAGTGACGTGGGCATGACATCAGCAAGGAGGCGGGTGGGTGGTAAGTGGTATTCCCAGCACCACTTTTGGGGAAAGTGGTTTTGGGGGAGGGGGCTCCAAACACACCGGGCGCCTTACACACGTCCTCGATACAGCGGAAATACCGCCCATCCCCCGGACACTATCGTTCGACAAGTTGGGGCTTCCGAAATCGCCGACCACAGTCAGATCTGGGAGCGCCGATCAGACGGTTGGCGGGTGATGGAGGTGGCGGAAGGTTAGCAGCGGGAGACCTGCGTTAATTTTTTGCGATTTGTAAGGTTTTCTGGTGTATTTTAGACTTTGGAAAAGTGGGTTTTTTGGGGGAAAAATGTGGGTTTCAGCTATTTTATTCAGCCAGAGGCCAAATAAGTCCCTATGGGCACGTGGAGGGTTGTTATTGGCCCCTGGTGGACCAATAACTCCTTAGCAAAAATGTTAAAATATGGCTATAGTTAGCCAAGGGTCAGGGTATTAGATTTTTTAGGGATTTTTGTGTTTTTGTACATAGTAAGGGAGGGGAATGTACATAGGAGCTATATAATAAGGTTAGTAGGTTAATATGATTATGGGGGATGGGTTTGTATGGTTTGGGCTAAGTTTTATAGAGTGAAAACTTAGGCCAAGGGGAATGAAAGGATGACAAGTAGTGAAGTTTAGGAAACTTTGGCAAAATGGAATAAAGACTTTTTACACAAGAAATGTGGCTTGTTTTGCCTAGGTGAAAACACATTTTCACTTAGCTTTTCCATGGGATGAAGTGGTCTAAAGGCAATAAGCAGATCTCATTGCCCTTGGGGGGAATGTTAGTAAGTGTATCGTGGGAAAATGGGGAGGGGAATTAGTCATGCTCCATTTGTTTTGTAGCCACCTTGCCATGGTTCCTTATGATTTTATGAGATGGCAACTTGTTCCCAAGGAGCAAATTGCCCACAAACCATGCTTCTATACCATCAAAACTACCTACCCAACCTAGTATAGCTAACATTTTCTCTTCATTTTCATTTGGTGCACTTGAACTAGAAACCCCTGATTCTTCTCTTTTCTTTTAGCTGCCCTTCTATCTAAGTCTACCCTTATTTCTTCCAGGGCTCAGATTACGCTGTTGAGACCCTTTGCTTCTCTTCCTAACTACTTGTCTGCCAAGCTTAAACTGTTTGTGCAGACTTTTATTCTCTAGTCTAAGACAAGTGAAATTCAAACGTGATCTAGCTAGGATTAGACTGTCTAGCTATTCAT
Source organism: Pinus taeda (assembly GCA_000404065.3). Lineage (NCBI taxonomy): Eukaryota > Viridiplantae > Streptophyta > Pinopsida > Pinales > Pinaceae > Pinus > Pinus taeda. The sequence goes on along the minus strand of APFE030796324.1, from coordinate 199,670 downwards.
CAATTGTGACAAGAGTCAACCACCTGTATATAGTGAAATTCTTCAAAATATGGAACCTTTGCAGCATGAAAAGGGATGAACATATTTGGCACTTCTCCAGTCAATCATGAAAAATGAAACCTATTAGTATAGGAAGCTAACAAAACCCATTCCTCTGGAGCCAATGGCTGAAAACAGAAATGTTGGGAAGAGTACCTTGTCTTCCAACTCATCTCTTAGAAGTGAATTTGAGAATCAACTAAAAGATTTTAAGAGAGAGATGAGGGAGATTCTTGCCATGCATATCAAAAGAAAACAAGAGGAATCAGAGAGGGATTTGGGCATTTTTTGACCTAGGTGCACCAGGAGGCATCCTAGGAATGAATTCCCATGGAAATATATAGAGGTATGTTCAATATGTGAAGAAAACCATTCTACTGACAAGAGTCCTTCCTTGCTCAGAATTAAATTTGTATACCAAGGGTCTGCAAAAGTCACTGAACAGACCTATTACATAGATCAAAGGAGGCCGCATGGACCTAGACCATATCAGCAGGGGATTCAAGGGACAGCTCATGCATACTACAACCCCAACCAAGTCACTTCTATACCTTCTTGGGGCCCCCCTGCTCATCCTTCCTGGTCCACGCCTCCTCCTTGGTCCTTCACATCTCCATGTCATGCCCAACCAACTGCTCATCCATTTCACTGCTATGCTCAGCCACAGCCTCAGTGGAATGCACCTCATCAGGGGTGGAGGCCCCAATACAACTCTCCTTCGACTCTTTTGCCTCCACCACCTACTCAACTACAACCATTGCCTCCTATTCCTCCAAGGCAACCCCAAATGCCTAACCAGCTGAACCCGAACCTTAACAATAGATAGGCCCAACAAGTATATAGTGGGGAGCCACCATTTCCAAACCCGCGCATTGGAGTAGCTCAACCCAATTACAATGCTAAGGTACAACACTTCCACACAACTCCTCTTGAGCTGAATGATCTTCACCATTTCTCAGAAAGAGTATTGCAGAAAAGAGATTATATTGATATCATTGAAGGACCGCCTCCAGTAGAAGAAGATGCCAAAAATAAGATCAAAGAACCATGGACTACACTTGATGAAGAGAAGGCATCAGAATCAGAGATCGGGAGAGCTCCCTCATGGTTACCATCAAATCCTCCATGTATTCAAGAGAAAAATCAGCAAAAAGAGGAAGATGTGAAGGTCATGATAGAAGAAGACATGAAGAATGATCCAGATTAGAAAAAGGACCAAGGACATCACAAATATATTCAAATATGGTTCCAGACAGTCCTTAAGTTGAAGCAATGCTCTCTCCCTCAACTATGCTTGATACCTTCAAAGTCAAATCATTTGGTCTCTAAAATCTGGATACCTATCAAAACATGCATTTCAAGCCTCCACATCATTTTTTCTATCATATCGAAGTGCACATGGCTCCATTGGAAGTATTCTTATACATGAAAATTATTTTATTTTTCAAGTAGGATAGGGTAGAGAAAAAAAGGAAAAAAAGTGAAAAATAAGAGGAAAGAAATAAAAATCTAAGGTCAAAACCTCCTCGAAGTTGCCTCAGATTGGCTCATTTATTGAAAACCTCCATGAGCGGTCAATGGGTTGGAAAGAAGAGAAAAGAAAAAGAGAATAAGGTCCTTGGGTGAAAACCTCCCTTAGAGGTGTCCAGGGCAGGCAATTAGGGTGAAAACCTCCTGGAGGCGCCCTAGTTGTTTCAAAAAAAAAAAAAAAAAAAAAAAAGAGAAATGAATTTCCAATTGTATTGCAGGTTTGTAGGAGAACTTCAGGAAGTAACAGTAGGTGCCAAGGAAGTTTTGAAACCAATAACAACACCTATCCTACCTTCCCTCACCTTTCTCCATTATTCTTGACATTCTTTCCACCTCACGTGCTTCTTTTCTTAAAATTGTTTTCTATAGGAGGCTCCTATAGAAATTACAGAGAGCTAGGAATGAATTTTAAAATAAATTTGAGAAACGGAGAAGCTTCATAAAGGGTTTATAAATCCTCCTTTTGTCTTCAAACCTCTCTTCCATTATCTCCAAGCTTGCATCACAGCCCAAGCTCATTTTTCTTACTGTCCAAAAACTGCAGAATGCTCTGATACAAAAATACATAAAGCGGAAATTTGTTTTTTCCCTAACTTGAAAATCATGCATCCATTTAAAAAATTGTTTCATGGGGAGTTGTATAGGGATGATGGAAACATGCCCAAGCTATTTCAGCCAATTCTAGTGAACGGTTTCCCAGAAATCAGCCTCCATCACCTTTAGCCATTTTTACTTTTTCTCCATATCCATGTATCCATTTAAAAACATGTTTCATGGGAGATGCATATGGGTGATAGTAACTTGCCCAAGCAATTTCAGCCAATTCGAGTGCATGGTTTTAAGGAAATTGACCTTCATCACCTTCAACCATTTTCAGTTTTTCTTGAAATCCATGCACCCATTGACCATAATGTTTCTATGGGAGGTGCATAATCATGATGGAAACATGCTCAAAAAATCTCAGGTTAATCCAGTCTACCGTTTGGGAGATATGGACAAAACAAGTCATTTTCCCATTAAAATCTAGCATCAGCAGCGTGAGCATGCAAATATGAAAGTTGAAGCAGACTCCTACAACTTAGATCTAGCCAGAGGATGCTTGCACAAGAAAAACAGTGATACATCAGACAGCAACAAAGCATAGTAGCTAATACCCTTAAAAATCAAGCTCCAGAAGTAGAATCGGTGCAGCCATAGATGTGTAGAATGCACAAGGAGCAAGATCCTGATTGAAGATCACCTGTACAAGGAAGCTGAGCCACCATTCCAAAAGTCACAGGCGCCAGTAGCAGAAATCCATGAACAAAATGCCAAAGTCTGAGCATGCAACAACATGGTAGTGACTAACAGGTAAGTGACGAAACTCATTCCTCTATTGCATGAATATAATTTAGAAACTACATGGACAAGTGAGATGGTTGTGATTAAACGAGATCGGTGGCTAGCTAACCGGCCACCCTCGTCCAATTCAGACAGCGCGTCATCCAATTTAAACAGTTCTCAGTGGGTGCAATTGGCACATGTGTTCAGCCAAATCGGGAAGAAAACTGAAAACAGGTAGTGGTGGTTGTTTAAACTCCAACACAATTAATGGGAGGTAATTGTGGACAGAAAGCATAAGGTTTCATGATGACACTACAGTAGGGACCAACAGTACAAATAATGCCAACGCACATTTTTTGCCAACTCACCATCAGCAGAAATATCTCAAAGAAAATATAAGTATGCCTCCTCAAAACTCCTTCACCACCTTTTCTTGCATTTCATCCTCGTCCACTTAGCTGTAGTAAGCTCTATACCACCACCATAACCTTGAAATCATCATCCATTATCATTTTCAACCATTTTTCTGCTATCGGCATTCTATAGGAAGCTGTAATAGTTCTACAGGAGGACCAGTGAGCAGTCTTACAGAAAAGAAAAAGAAAAAAAACAAAACAAAAAAACAAACAAACAAGCAGGATTCGCATCCAAATTTGGGCTCGAAGAGGTAGGCTTGGTGCAAACCCACTTTTCATTTTCATATATACAAGGGGTGATGTGGTTGTAAGATAGAATGGAGCCTGAAAAGGGAAAGGAATTGCATTCAAATAATTCTACCTGCTTCTTAAGAAAAACACAATTTTCATCTATTCTCTGTTTCTGAAGTGTTGTCTCTTCTTCACCCTAGTTTTCACATATACAGTGAATGATGCAATTTTAGGGAAGAATTAAGCCTGAAGAAAAAAGTAATTACATTAAAAAATAAATAAAAAAAACTACCTATTTCTTAAAGAAAAACACAGTTTTTTCTTTGTTTCCTGGTTTTTTAAAATTGTTGTCTGTCTCTTCACTTGAGAATTTCCAACAATCACTGAACATCATGATAGGGGGTTTTAGGAGGAAGGATCCTCTGAATTCAACTAAATTGCATGAACATCCAGAAGTGGTGGCCCCTTTTACCAGGGCAAATTGGATACCTTTCTTTGAGAATTTTCATGGGTATGACGAGGAAGTCACAGAGGAATTTTTATTATCTTTAAGACCCCATTCAAAAATGCATACTACAATCAGTTTTAGGGGTCTAACCATAGAACTTACACCAGAATTCATCAACAGAATTACAAGTCTTCCAGTTGGACTCCCCTGGAGCAAAGAAGAAAAACCACTAGGACAAGTTGTTAGGAAGACCTTTTTCCAGTCTGATGAACGTCCTATGGAGGATAAGAATGGCATTAGGAGGACAAGTATACCTTATCCATGGGGTGAGGTCAGCTACCATATCATGAAGTATATCTCCTGTGAAGGAAGATACAATATAGTTTATGGGTATCATTTCAGACTGTTACATGAACTAAGATATGGGATGGACCTTCCTGCATCCAGAAAACTTAGTCTTCCATACTTTCTCCTCCAATCCTTAATAGACTATAGCACCAAGTTGAAGGCAGGAGTTCCAGACCAACTGACTCACCATGGGCTCATTAAGTTGCTGGTGGAGGGTGCCCTCCACACTTACACAATCCCTATAGCCTAGGAGATTTTTAGAAATATGGCAGGAGAAGATGAGGAGGAAACAGAAAAAGAGGAAAAGACCAAAATAGAGAAAGAAGAACATGAAACAGAGGAGGAAATCAAAACAGAAGATGAGAAGGAAGAAAAACAGAGAAGAAAAAGACCAGAGCAGAGAGGAGGAAATACAGAACAGAAAAGAAAAAAGACTAAAACAGGAAAGAAAAATACTAAAGCAGAGAAGAAAAAGACTAAAGCAAAGAAGGCAAAAACTAAACAAGATGAGAAAAAAACCAAAATAGAGCTTGAGGAAGCAAAGCTACTAGAGGTAGAGAAGACAAAAGAAGAAGAAAAAGAGGAGGAAGAAAGACAACAGTGGGAGGAGGTGGATAGAAAGACAAGATTCCATGATAAAGAGGAGGATATCACATCAGAAGCATGGAATGTTAAGGGATCCATCAGAGCCATCATTGATGAAGAGATAGACTAGTTGCTCAGAGGATGAGCAACCCATTCAGTAGGGGGTGATGATGAGCCCCAGAAATGGGTAATTATATGGGCTCATTTAGCCTCCTAAATCAGCTTAATCCACCATTCTCATTATTTTATTGCATTTTTTTAATTATATTTATGCTAATAGAGTGAATTGGGTTAGTTATTACGCCAAAAAGTCTAATGTGTGCTTTATGCAGATTTTTCATCAATTTTGAGACAAAATCAAAGGCTTAATGAGCATTTGGTAGCCAAATTCGAGGAAGAACAAGGGATAGGATTTGTAGGATGGTGTCTCCTTCATTTATGAACCCTTACCTCAAATTCTCCATCAGAAACTCAGAGCACAAAAGTCCACATTCCAAGGGGCAGTCGAGCAAGTAAAGAAGGACTGTTGTTTATCTCCAGTTTTGGGAAGCCAAGCTCCTTGATTTTAGGAGTTTTGTTGGGGGACTCCATTTGTATAAATAGGGGGGCTTAGGGCCTCAGTTTTTTTACTTATATGCTAGCCATTTCTTAGTATATTTTCGCACTTGTGTGCGGCATTGTACTCTGCTCATTTTCGCGCTCTTTTTTAGAATAGTTTTTATGTGGAGTAACTGTTATTTTTGATAATGAAGATGAACCAAGTTTTGAGCCAGCAATGATCTTTTTCAGAGAGATGAAGCTCTTGGGTTAGGGCCCAACCCAAGCTGCCTAACACCTCCTTTGTGTACTTATATGTTTTGTTTCCATTCATGAGTTAATTTCTGCTGCATATACTCATTTTACTTCATTAGATTAGGTTGCTTTTGATGGTTAGAATAGTTGTTTTTGTTTCAAGTTGCTTAAGTAAGTTGCTGCAGTGACAAAAAAAGATCCAAAAAGGCCACAGTAGGCCCTGATCTCCTTTCTTCCTTCTTGGGACTATGATTTGAGGTCAAGGCACTACTGTTGCCACCAAAAACACAGTTTTTGCTCTTTCATGCAACTGCTAGTGTGATACTTTGATCTAGAAAAGTTGATATTGGTTCAAATTTAATTGCTTAGATCATTCCATGTCCTTTTACCATAGTTCTCTCACATACTTTTTTGTTCATAAGATAATGTTCAACATTTTCTGGTTTTAGGTTAGAAATTAGGTTAAGTTAGACAAAACTCTGTTTTTAGTTCTTTCTTTGGTCAATTTTGATAAGTGTGCAGATATCTTGTTGGACATCTCATATCACCATCCCTCCATAGAACATTCAGCACCAACCCACTTCTCATAGATTGCTCCACTCATTCACAACATTTCGCCAATTTTCCCTAATTTCTGCGTTTTTCCATAAAGCTACTTTCTTGACATTTGAACAAATCCAACCATCTCCTTCGTCCTTGATCTTCCTTGACAAGTTCGAGACACCTCAACACCTTCTTTCAACCTTAATTTCCCCTTTCCCAGCATTCTTCAACCTTCAAACCTCCAAAAACCACTTTCGGCCTCCTCCTGTAGGTCCTCCTGTAGAACCTCTTGTAGATCCCTCACAGCCTCCTGTAGAATTTCCTATGAGTGACTTTTCAAAGTCTGATCGCAATGGAAATCTTTAGAAGGGTACTAGGGGCTTCTTAGGACCTCTCCACACCTTCCTCACATTCTGCAAAAGCCAACTCCATCTTCCTTTGCCACCAAACCTCTGCACAATCACAAGCATAATAATTCCACATAAAAATACTCAAAAGTATAGAAAGATGATTTTTTCTCATTTCTCTTCAGAAGTAGCTTGAATAAATGCAATTTACCTTTTCAGCAATCAATGGCACCCATTTCAGTAGTTTCCATCTCTTTTTGCAAAAATAGGGTTAGTGGGTAAACTAGGGTTTGCTATGGTTTGTGTTTCATTTCTGTTTTCCTTCTCTTTCTGCAAGTAGAATAGCCCCTGTAGGGTTAGTTTCCTTTCATCACAATTAAAGCATCTTCTGAGAACTCATAGAAGTTGGCTTAAGCTCCTAGCGAACTTGCACCAGCTGATCAAGTGACAGCCTACAGTAAGAGCTAATATTTGTGCATACAGCACCGTCGCTTCCAAGTTTGTTACGAACTACTGGGTTGATAAAAGTAAATAAGGAAGCCCCAGGAGTTGCAAAATTATTGCTGCAATACTGGAGCTCACCACTATTTTTCGCATTGTTGCCGGGGAAGCGTCAAAGTATTTTGTGATTACTGCATCTCTTCTATTTTCTACTGCAACATTCTGCTAAGTAGTTTAATTCTAGAAAAGTAGATTAGGCATTTCCTGCTTTCATTTCCATTCTACAATTTCCATTTCAGCAAGCGTAGATTAGTCATTTCCTGCTTTCATTTCAATTCTGCAATTTCCATTTCAGCAAGTGTAGATTCGTCATTTCCTGCTTTAATTTCAATTCTGCAATTTCCATTTCAGCAAAGTAGATTAGTCATTTCCTGATTTCATTTCAATTCTGCAATTTCCATTTTAGCAAACACAGATTAGTCATTTCCTGCTTTCGTTTCAATTCTGCAATTTCCATTCTAGCAAAGTAGATTAGTCATTTCCTTGATTTCATTTCAATTCTGCAATTTCATTTCAGCAAGATTCATTTCAGTTAATTGTAATTTTTTGTTCAATCCATTTCAGTTGTGCAAGTACAAGCAGGAAAAAAAAAATCACCCAAAAAGAGATTTCCTTTTATGCATCGTAGGAGTAGAGATAATTCAAAAAAATGTTTGCCCAACACTCCCACTACTTCACACAGCCAACCTTCTCTCTTCTTTGGTGGCTGCAATCAAGAAACACCCTTAGGTAACAGCCAGACATATTTGAAGAACCTATAGGGGAAGCAGAAGAAGAAACCCATTCCTCTGGAGCCAATGGCTGAAAACAGAAATGTTGGGAGCAGTACCTTGTCTTCCAACTCATGTCTTAGAAGTGAATTTGAAAATCGGCTAGAAGATTTCAAGAGCGAGATGAGGCAGATTCTTACCATGTGTATCAAAAGAAAACAAGAGGAAATAGAGAGGGCTTTGGGCATTTTTTGTCCTAGGTGCACCAGGAGGCATCCTAGGAATGAACGCCCATGGAAATCTACAGAGGTTTGTTCAATCTGTGAAGAAAATCATTCTATAGACAAGTGCCCTTTCTTTCCCAGACTTAAAGTTTTATACTAAGGGGCCGCAAAAGTCACTGAAAAAACCTATTACATAGACTAAAGGAGGTCGCATGGACCTAGACCATATTAGCAGGGGATTCAAGGGACAGCTCAGGCATACTACAACCCCAACCAAGTCACTTCTATACCTTCTTGGGGCCCCCCTGCTCATCCTTCCTGATACATGCCTCCTCCTTGGTCATTCACATCTCCATGTCATGCCCAACTAGTTGTTCATCCATTTCACCCCTATGCTCAATCATAGCCTCAGTGGAATGCACCTCATCAAGGGTGGAGGCCCCAATACAACTCTCCTCCCGTTCTTTTGCCTCCACCACCTGCTCAACCATAACCATTGCCTCCTGCTCCTCCAAGGCAACCCCAAATGCCTACCCAACTAAACCCGAACCTGAACAATAGATAGGCCAAACAAGTATATAGTGGAGAACCACCATTTCCAAACCAGCACATTGGAGTAGCTCAACCCAATTACAATGCTAAGGTACAACACTTCCAAACAACTCCTCTTGAGCTCAATGATCTTCACCATAGCTCAGGAAGAGTATTACAAAAAATAGATTATATTGATATCATTGAAGGACCACCTCCAGCAAAAGAAGATGCCAAAGAGAAGATCAAAGAACCATGGGCTGCACTTCATGAAGAGAAGACATTAAAATCAAAGATCGAGAGAGATCCCTCATGGTTACCATCAAATCCATGTATTCAAGAGAAAAATCAGCAAAAAGAGGAAGATGTGAAGGTCACGATAGAAAAAGACATGAAGAATGGTCCAGATCAGCAAAAGGACCAAGGACATCACAACTATATTAAATATAGTTCCAGACAGTCCTTAAGTTGATTCAGTACTCTCTCCCTCAACTATGCTTGATCCCTTGAAAGTCAAATCATTTGGTCTCTGAAAAACGGATACCTGTCAAAGCATGCATTTCAAGCCTCCAGATCATTTTTTCTATCATCTCGATGTGCACATGGCTCTATTGGAAGTATTCTTCTACTTGAAAATGATTTTGTTTTTCAAGTAGGGTAGGGTAGAGAAAAGAAAAAAAAAAGGAAAGAAAAAAGTGAAAAATAAGAGGAAAAAAATAAAAATCTAAGGTGAAAACCTCCTTAGAGGCGCCTCAGATTGACTCATTGATTGAAAACCTCCATGAGGTGGTCAATGGGTTGGAAAGAAAAGAAAAGAAAAAGAGAATAAGATCCTTGGGTGAAAACCTCCCTTAGAGGCACCCAGGGCAGGCAATTAGGGTGAAAACCTCCTTGAGGCACCCTAGTTGTTTTCAAAAAAAAAAGAGAGAGAGAAAAAGAAAAAGAGAAATGAATTTCGAGTTGTATTGCAGGTTTGCAGGAAAACTTCAGGAAAAAGTAGTAGGTGCTAAGAAAGCTATGAAACCAATAACATCACCTATCCTACCTTCCCTCACCTTTCGCCATCATTCTTAACATTCTTTCCACCTCATTGTGCTTCTTTTCTTAAAACTATGTTTTCTACAGGAGGCTCCTGTAGAAACTACAGAGAGCTAGAAATGGATTTTAAAAAAAGTTTGAGGAACGGAGAAGCTTCATAAAGGGTTTATAAATCCTCCTGCTATCTTCAAACCTCTCTTCCATCATGTCCAAGCTTACATCACACCCCAAGCTCATTTTTCTTACTGTCCAAAAACTGCAGAATGCTCTGATACAAAAATACATAGAGCAGAAATTTGTTTTTTTCCCTAACTTGAAAACCATGCATCCATTTAAAAAATTGTTCCATGGGGAGTTGTATAGGGATTATGGCAACACGCCCAAGCAATTTCAGCCAATTCTAGTGCACATTTTCCCAGAAATTAGACTCCATCACCTTTAGCCATTTTTGCATTTTCTCCATATCCGTGCATCCATTTAAAAACCTGTTTCATGAAAGATGCATATGGGTGATAGTAACAAGCCCAAGAAATTTTAGCCAATTCCACTGCACGGTTTCCAAGAAATGGACCTCTGTCACCTTCAACCATTTTCAATTTTTCTTGAAATCCGTGCATCCATTGACCACAATTTTTCTATGGGAGGTGCATAATGATGATGGAAAAATGCTCAGAAAATCTTAGGTCAATCCAGTCTACTGTTTGGGAGATATGGACAAGACAAGTCACTGTCCCATTAATATCTAGCATCAACAGCATGAGCATGCAAATCTGAAGCTTGAAGCAGAATGTTGTAGCTTTGATCCAGTCAGAGGATGCCTACACAAGAAAAATAGTCACACATTAGACAGCAACACAGCTTAGCAGCTGTTACCCTTAAAAATCAATCTCCAGAAGCAAAATCGATGCAGCCATAGATGTGTAGAACGTGCAAGGAGCAGGATCTTGATTGAAGATCACCTGTACAAGGAAGGTGAGCCACCAATACAAAAGCCACGAGTGCCAGTAGCAGAAATCCATGAACATAATGCCAAAGTTTGTGCATGCAATAACATGGTAGCGACTAACAAGTAAATGACAAAACTCGTTCCTCTGTTGCATGAGTATAATTTAGAAACTGCATGGACAAGTGAGATGGTTGTGATTAAACAAGATCAGTGGCCAACTAACTGACCACCTTCGTCCAATTCAGACAACACCTTGTCCAGTTCAAAAAATGCTCAGTGGGTGCAATCAGCACGTATGTTCAGCCAACTCAGGAAGAAAACTGAAAACAGGTAGTGGTCTATTTAAAATCCAATGCAATTGATGGGAGATGATTGCGGACATAAATCATAAGGTTTCATGATGACACTGCAATAGGGACCAACAGTCCAAATAATGCCAACACACACTTTTTGCCAGCTCACCATCAGCAGAAATATCTCAAAGAAAATATAAGTATGCCTCCTCGAAACTCCTTCACCACCTTTTCTTCTATTTCATCCTCGTCCACTTAGCTGCAGTAAGTTCTATACCACCACCATAACCTCAAAATCATCATCCGATATCATTTTCAGCCATTTTTCTGCTATCGGCATTCTACAAGAAGTTGTAATAGTTCTACAGGAGGACCAGTGCGCAGTCTTGCAGAAGAAAAAACAGGATTCTCATCCAAATTTGGGCTCGAAGAGGTAGGCTCGGTGCAAACCCTCTTTGCATTTTCATATATACAAGGGGTAATGTGGTTGTAAGATAGAATAAAGCCTAAAAAGGGAAAGGAATTGCATTTAAAGAATTCTGCCTGCTTCTTAAGAAAAACACAGTTTTCATCTATTCTATATTTATGAAGTATTGTCTCTTCTTCACCCTGGTTTTCACATATACAGTGAATGATGCAATTTAGGGAAGAATTAAGCCTGAAGAGAAGAGCAATTGCATTAAAATAAAAATAAAAAAATCTGCGTGTTTCTTAAAGAAAAACACAGTTTTTTCTCTGTTTCTTGGTTTTTGAAAATTATTGTATGTCTCCTCACCTGAGAATTTCCAACAGTCACTGAACATCATGATAGGTTTTATGAGGAAGGAGTATCTGAATTCAACTAAATTGCATGAACATTCAAAGGTGGTGGCCCTCTTTACCAGGGCAAATTGGATGCCTTGCTTTGAGAAGTTTCATGGGTACGATAAGGAAGTCAGAGAGGAATTTTTATTATCTTTAAGACCCCATTCAAAAACACATGCTACAGTCAGTTTCAGGGGTCTAACCATAGAACTTACACCAGAATTCCTCAATAGAATTGCAAGTCTTCCACTTGGACTCCCCTGGAGAAAAGAAGAAAAACCACTAGGAAAAGTTGTTAAGAAGACCTTTTTCCAGCCTGATGAACATCTTGTGGAGGATAAGAATGGCATCATGAGGACAAGTATACCTTATCCATGGGGTGAGGTCAGCTATTAGATCATGAATTATATCTCCTGTGAAGGAAGATACAGTATAGTCTATGGGTATCATTTTAGACTGTTACATGAACTAAGATATGGAATGGACCTTCCTGCATCCAAAAAACTCGGTCTTCCATAGTTTCTCCTCCAATCCTTAATAGACTGTAGCACCAAGTTGAAGGTGGGAGTTCCAGACCAACTGGCTCACCATGGGCTCATTAAATTGCTGGTGGAGGGTGCCTTCCACACTTACACAAGCCCTATAGCCTGGGATATTTTTAGAAATATGGCAGGGGAAGATGAGGAGGAAACAAAAAAAGAGGAAAAGACAAAAATAGAGAAATAAGAACTTGAAACAGAGGAGGAAATAAAAACAGAAGATGAGAAGGAAGAACCTGAAATAGAGAAAAAAAAAAGACCAAAGTAGAGAGGAGGAAACCCAGAACATAAAAGAAAAAGGACTAAAATAGAAAAGAAAAAGACTAAAGTAGAGAAGAAAAATACTAAAGCAGAGAAGTAGAAACTAAACAAGATGAGAATTAAACCAAAACAGAGCTTGAGAAAGCAAAACTAACAGAGGCAGAGAAGACAAAAGAAGAGGAAGAAAGAGGAGGAAGAAAGACAATAGTGGGAGGAGGTGGATAGAAAGGCAGGATTCCATGATAAAGAGGAGGATATCACATCAAAAGCATAGGATGTCAGGGAATCCATTAGAGCCATTATGGATGAAGAGATAGACTAGTTGCTTAGAGAATGAGCAACCCATTCAGTAGGGGGTGATGATGAGCCCCAAAAATGGGTAATTATATGGGCTCATTTAGCCTCCTAACTCAGTTTAATCCACCATTCTCATTAGTTTATTGCATTTTTTATTATAGTTATGCTAATAGAGTGAATTGGGTTAGTCATTATGCCAAAAAATCTAATGTGTGCTTTATGCAGATTTTTCGTCAATTTTGAGACAAAATCAAAGGCTTAATGAGCATTTGGCAGCCAAATTCAAGGAAGAACAAGGGAGAGGATTTGTAGGAGGGTGTCCCCTTCATTTATGAACCCTTACCTCAAATTCTCCATCAGAAACTTGGAGCACAAAGTTCCACATTCCAAGGGGCAGCCAAGAAAGTAAAGAAGGATTGTTGTTTATCTCCAATTCTAGGAAGCAGAGCTCCTTGATTTTAGGAGGGCTATTGGGGGACTCCATTTGTATAAATAGGGGAGCTTAGGGCCTCAGTTGTTTTAGTTAGATGTTAGCAAGTTCTTAGTATATTTTCAAACTTTTTTGCAACATTCTACTCATCTCATTTTCGAGCTCTTTTTGAGAACTGTTTTTATGTGGTGTAACTGCTATTTTTGATAATGAAGATGAACCAAGTTTTGAGCCAGCATTGATATTTTTCAAAGGGCTGAAGCTCTTGGGTTAGGGCCCAACCCAAGCTACCCAGCACCTCCTTTGTGTACTTATATGTTTTGTTTCCATTCATGAGTTAATTTCTGCTACATATACTCATTTTACTTCATTAGATTAGGTTGCTTTTGATGGTTAGAATAGTTGTTTTTATTTCAAGTTGCTTAAGTAATTTTCTATAGTGATAGAAAAAGGTCCAAAAAGGCCAAATTAGGCATTGATCTCCTTTCTCCCTTCTTGGGACTATGATTTGAGATCAAGGCACTACTACTGCAACCAAAAACATAGTTTTTGCTTTTTCATGCCACTGCTAGTGTGATACTTTGATTTGGAAAAGTTGATATTGGTTCAAATTAAATTGCTTAGATCATTCCATGTCCTTTTACCATATTTCTCTCACATACTTTTCTATTCATAAGATATTGTTCAACATTTTCTAGTTCTAGGTCAAAAATTAGGTTATGCTAGACAAAACTCTGTTTTTAGTTCTTTCTTTGGTCAGTTTTGATAAGTAAGTGTGCAGATCTCTTGCAGGACATCTCAGCTCACCATCCCTCCATAGAACATTCAGCACCAGCCCACTTCTCATAGATTTCTCAACTCATTCACAGCATTTCTCCAATCTGCCCTAATTTCTGAGTTTTTCCATAAAGTTGCTTTCTTGGCATTTGAACAAATCCAACCATCTCCTTCGTCCTTGATCTTCCTTGACAAGTTTTAGACCCCTCAACACTTTCATCCAGCCTTCATTTCCCCTTTCCCATCATTCTTCCACCTTCAAACCTCCAAAAACCACTTTCAACCTCCTCCTGTTGATCCTCATGTAGAACCTCCTGTAAATCCCCTGCAGCCTCCTGTATAATTTCCTGTGAGTGACTTTCCGAAGTCTGATCGCAGTGGAAGTCTTCAGAAGGGTACTAGGGGCTTCTTAGGACCTCTCCACACCTTCCTCACCTTCTTCAAAATCCAACTCCATCTTCCTTTGCCACCAAACCTCTACACAGTCACAACCAGTCAAATCACAAGCATAGTAATTCCACATAAAAATACTCAAAAGTACAAAAATATGATTTCTTCTCATTTCTCTTCAGAAGTAGCTTGAATAAATGCAATTTAACTTTTCAGTAGTCAATGGCACCCATTTCAGTAGTTTCCATCTCTTTTTGCAAAAGTAGGGTTAGTGGGTAAACAACGGTTTGCTAGAGTTTTCTAGGGTTTGCTAGGGTTTGCCTTTCATTTCAATTTTCCTTCTCTTTCTACAAGTAGAATAGCCCCTGTAGAGTTAGTTTTCTTTCATCACAATTAAAGCTTCTTCTGAGAACTCATAGAATTTGGCCTAAGCTCCTAGTGAACTTGCACTAGCTAATCAAGTAACAACCTGTAGTAAGAGCTAGTACTTGTCCATACAGCACCGTTGCTTCCAATTTTGTTGCGAACTACCGGGTTGATAAAAGTAAAGAAGGAATCCCCAGTAGCTGTAGCATTATTGCTGCAATACTGGAGCTCACCAACAAGCACCTCTAAATATACCAAAAGTATCTTATTTGTGGATTTAGGCCTAGCCCAAAGGCACCTAGCTATAATAGCATCAATTCTTTTGGTCTAAAGATACTAGGTGGGGGGAGATACTGAGGTTTGAGCCATCTAATTGCAATGAAATCAAGTCCTCCTGTTACACTGAATTTTGTCGCCTTGACTTTCTGCAGTTATATGGCCCCATCAATAGCCATATTGTCCTCTTTGTCAAGCCCCATACCTCTGCTCTTCATGTCAAAACTTTAAAAGAGAGAAAGTCACTTAAAAACATGTTTATCTCTGGGTACGCAATTTCTCTCTACCTTCCCTGCGTGTACGCATCCCAAATACACTGCACCTGCGTACTTATACGCTCTGTATGCTAAAGGTTGGGTGCGTACCCCTGTAAAGGTCAAAAGGCGCGAGTTTCATCTTTAAAAAGTTACTTGTGGTCACTTCTAGAGCCTTCTAGAAGAGTTTTGGACGTGTATTGAGCGCCTCCAAATGGTTCATGCATCCCTATGATAGAGGAGCTTATCCCATCAAGAGAGGAGCTACCCCATCCAAAAGAGGGAGTATCCCATTGATGTTGGAACTGAATAACCTCCTCTAGAATACTATAAATACAGGCATTAGGCCAAAGGAGGGGAGGTTGAAAGCTGAACATTCTAAAGGGTAAATGCTGCTGGAATTAGGACTCCCATTGTTGACTTGTAAGGAGAAATCACTAGCCTTCCTTGTTGCCATATTGGGAGTGGGTGAGCTTGTCAAAGTAGAGGAAATCTCTTGCTGGACCCTGGGAGGAGCTTGCACAACACCAAGGCTCAGGTTGTAATGGTTCTTTTTTATTATTTAATACAAATAAGTCCATTCTTCTCAATGATTTGTTAATGAATTATTTCATGTATTCCTTGGTCAATATGATAAATATGCTTTGTTTTACGATGAATATTCAGATGCTATGTAATCGTTTGCTTTGTTAGTGTATGCAGGTCTGAAAGTGAAGGAGGAGCTCATCTGGATCAGCAAGGCTGGACTGCTACAACAAGCGTTGGACCTAAGGTAAGATCGAAAACATTTGAATTCTCGTAGAATGATGTGTATTTAGAGAAGGATAGCTCTTGTTTGGTTTGTTTGTCACAAGAGAGTCTTAGACTCCTAGGGATGTTAGATTTGTCTGCAAATATAACTTTTTCCGCATGACAAATTGGCGACTCCGCTGGGGAATCCATTGTTGAATTTGATTTTTCCTTCAATCATTACTTTGATCTGAAAAGAGTCTTATGTCTTTTGCTTTTTGGTTGCTTGACTGTGTTTTTGGGTGGCTTAGCTTAGGGTCAGTTTAAAACTTAGTTTTTCTTTGTTTTACAGTAGTACGCACCCTCTGGGTTAGACACAGTGCGTACTTGTGCGCACTGTATCTGTGTACACAGAGCGGGCACACACCTGGTTAAACAGGTTGCCTGCGTACCCTGGTAAAATTTAGAAAATTTCCCTTTTTTATCAGTTTCTCCCTTTTGAATTTGTTTTTCTCAGTTTTTTCTGCCCAGATTCACTGTTGACTGTAAAAAATCTTCACCTATACTTTTTCCGTTAGTGTCGAAAGTTTTAGTGGAATTCCTTGAAATTTTAGCCTTAGGGTTTGGTTTTTATTTTGGTCCTATAGTGACTTTGGGTTTAGAAGTCGCAAAGCCTTAGATATCTCTGGTTTTGTCGGTTTTCTTAGGAGTCGGACCAGTCTCAAAATCTACCCTCGTGAGCAACCTATCTTTGTGTTGCCTCTTTGCAAAATTTCAATAAGCTTGTTCATTTAAAGTTGTGAATTTCATTTTAAAAAAGAACAAAAAGAGATTGAGTTTTTGTTTTGATTAGTCTGTGATTCTGCATAAACTAGTCCTTGGATTAATCATTACCAAGTAAAACATCCCAAGAATCATCTTAGTAAGCTTTCGCTTCTTAGATTAAAATCCTAGTTGAAAAGTTAGATACATTTCCTTTCTTTCGCTTTTGAGTGATTTTCATAGATTTGCTTAGATCTTACAATTGCCTTGATTAGATTAGCTTTACATGCTTTTTGTTAAATAGGAAATATCAACGATCTCCTTTGCGATATTTGCTTTTAGAGTAACATTTGATATCTTTGAAAGAGAAAAGAATTTTTTCGTTAAAGTAGAGAGCGGTCTTGTTTTGTGTGTTTTGAAAGAGAAAAGAAAATTGTTTCTTTGATTGTCTTTTGAGAGAGTTGTGTTTATTGAAAAGATTGCATTCTCTCAACTCTCTTAATTAGAACATTCATCGAAAAGAAAAGTTATCGAATCATCTTAGGTGCATTTTTTTAGAAAATTGAAGTCGAGTCTACATATCATCAAGTTTCATCTCCATCACCTTTGTCCTAAAGAACAACCACTAAAATCAACGCTTAATCTAAAATCAACATAGAAATTTTTTATTTTCTAGGGCTCTGAAGCACCAACATAGATTAGGCTAGTATCTTGGAGTAGGGAGTAATTAACTCTCCAAGATAGTAAAACAAACAGTAGCTTTATCTTGTGATAGGAGAAATCCAATTGTTGCATTTATACTCTGGGAAAGCTCCTCTTAAAGGAGAAGCACGAGATCGTGTCCGA